>BQNB010027453.1:0-35901 GCA_026074375.1 Tanacetum coccineum | reverse complement strand
TATGAACAGTACCCGGCCACTGGGCTCGGGTAACAGTACCCGGCCCACTGGGCTCGGGTACTGTTCATCGGCAAAAAAAAAAAGAAAAAAAAATCTTTATAACCCCCCTCCCTTTCTTTGGCCAAAAAAATAAGGAAATTTTTTTTACGGGACGTACTCTCATTTTTAACAATTTACGACTTTCTATCGGCCTGAGGAAAAAAAAATAAAGAAAAAAAATTTACGGGACGTACTCTCATTTTTAACTATTTACGACTTTCTATCGTTCTGGGCCAAAAAAAAAATTTCTTTATTGAAAAAAAAAGAAAACCCTATATCTACCATATATCATTAAAAATAAACTCGCACAAAATACAATAAAAAAAAATGCCCGCAGTAACACGCGATTGTCATTTAATATAAGAAAAAAACAAACTATTAAACATGAGACCGAAAAAATAAACCTAAAAAAAAAATTAATGCCCCACAACAACGCGCAAAAAATTAACGCACGCAGCAACGCGCGGGTAATCTTGGTTGTTCCACACACTCGAACAAACGCCCTTTCAATATAGACACACTCTTCATGTGGACCAAAGCCTGTTGGACATACAGCATAGTGGGTTAGTCATTTTGGCCGGATCTCAATCTAAAGCCTCAATCTCAGTCTAAAGGCCCATTGTGAAACCTTGGAGCTTTTTTGTTATTGCAACTGTTTCTTTTTCAGATTTCTCACTTACCCTAAAAAAATTATTCTCCACTCTACCAACTTCAGGCATAGCACAACATTAAAACTATGTGAAGTTCCACTTATTACATGTGCTTTCATCTAATGCAAAAGGAAAATGATTTGTACACATTTAAAATTGGTTGGGTCACTCAAATGCATACATTAGTCACTTGTACAGTATTAACATTTTACTTTAATTGTTTGTATATTTAAGTGTGCAAATAAATAATTGGAGTATGCAAATTATCTCTCAATATAAAAAGGTCAGCACATGTGTAGAAAGGGTGATGTTGTGGGGACCCCCCCCCCCCTCCCCCAATCCTCTCCTAAGTCACATATACAAAAAAAAATTGTTTTATGTTCCGTATAATCTATCTTTTAATACTTTTGACTTATTAAACTTTATATTTTCGGTTTCGTATTGTTATTTATGTTGTTTTATAATAAAAACTAAATTATAAAAATAAAAAATTTAAATTTAAAAACATTCAAGAAAAATTATAAAATAAAAGGAGGAGAAGGGGGTTGCCAATATCCAAATAAAGGAGTATGGATAACTTCTGCCTTTAAAAGAAATCATGATCGACCTTCAACGTACTTTATTTTATCTCTAGATGTGTTCTATTGTATCATTTCATTCAAAATCAAATTTTCCGACATTGTACGTAATTTGTCATATATTTAGATAAAAAGAAGTTCTTAGAATATCTTCAATCATTATAGCTTTATATAAAAAGCCAACACGTTTGAGTAAATGCTCATTAATGAAAAAAAAAATCTCATCGCCTAAAAACCCATACCTGCCGCACCTATTGCCGGAATCGATCAACCCGCCGTAATCCGCCGGTGCTGCCCGACCCAGAGGCCGACCCGCTCTTTTTTTATCCGATCCATCACCTCACATATATTATCCACCCGGTTTGTTAATACAAATAATGTCTAAAAACATTATTTATATTTTTCAATCTTTCAATGTTTTGATAATAATAAAATGTAAAAACGTTTACGATAAAAATAAACGTTTACAAATTATTAATCGTAAAATTCCATTTCTAAGATTAGTAATTTCTTAAGGTATGGACAAATAAATCATTAAGCATTATTAGTGATCAAGAAAATATTTTTTCTTAACCATCACATTTTTACAAAAGTATTTTCACAAAAACTAATATACAAAATATTTTCTAATTAAAAAAAACTTTTATTTAAAACTTAAATTTGAAATTCAAATTTTCCCCCCAAAATGTAAAGCTTCCATACTAGGTACAACCTTCCTCACAAAAAGATAAAAACATGAGCGGAGTCTATTGGACGACCCCCTTATAGGTCTGGCGGCCCCCAAATATATCTGGGACCACCGGGACCGCCTGCAGATGACCGTTGGGATTCCTGTCTATAAATACTGTACTATTTCCGACAGAAAAACACACATCTTTGCATGAATTTTTTCAGTCTTATTTATCTCTCTATAAACATTCTTTCTCTCACTAAATCTCTTGATCATTAACATTGTTTGATCTTGTTTCAAGTAATCTAATATCTTCTTCTCATCTCTCCTCTCAATCAAGTGCAAGAGAAGAACATTCATATTCGCCAAGAAACGAATTGTTATTTAGTGATCTCTCATCTCTTCTTCTAAGTATCAAACCTCTATTGTAATTATCTTGTGTAATTGTGTGACTCGAATTGTGTGTAAATCCGATAGCGTAGATCTTGTGAGAGTATAGTGTTTGTGAAGTTTTAGATTAGTTCTAGCTAAGATTAGGACTCGACATTTAGCTTAGTGTCAGAAAATAACGTAAGTGACGTATAAACGGTTTTCTCCGCCTGAAGAGAGCTTGTTGACATAGTGAAATCTCGAGTAAGTTACTCGGGGAGTGGAGTAGGGCGAAGAAGAGCTTTGTAGCCGAACCATTATAAATTTTGGTGTCTTGGTTTGATTGCTCCGTCTCTTATCTCTTTATATATTGTTGTGATTGTTATTTAGTATTAGTTTAAATATTTACATTGTTGATTCATATTGTTGATTGGTAGAACATACAACTCGAATCTAAGCATTTTAAAAGCAAACTTTTAAAACGTAAAACAAACTTGTAAACTATTCAACCCCCCCCCTCGTTTCCACAATGGGTATCAGAAGCCAATGTCACACAAGATTTTTAAAATATATTGTATTTTAAAGCTTGGATCGATCTATGGATTTTGACACAATAACTCCAAGCATAGAAAACAACTCGAAAATAGACATTTTTAAATATAACCATTTGAAATAAAAGTTTCACAACATAGGTCCCAAATATTTTCATAATCAATACATCATTTTCAAATATTTTCTTCGAATGATTTTCTTTAAATGGGCCTTCAAAATATTTATTTCGTTAGCTTCTCCGAAATCTTCGTCTCCGAATTACCTCAAGGACTGAGATTAATAAAATGCATAAAAAAGTCAACAATAATGTTGAGTGAATCCATAGAGTTTATATATATATAATAAATTCTGAACACAAGTATCATTTCTCAAAATCATCAAGACATAACGATGAGGATCAGCAAAGTTATACGGGGATTATTATAAGCCTCATGACATTGAACGTTACCATATAATAAAAATGCCCACTATACACCCTCGCTATGAGTGCATATTACTCTCTATACAACGCATCCGTAGTGTCATTTTCCCAACACGAGACGATAGCCAGTCGTCACGGATTGGAGGTGGCAACCTCCAAATAGTACTATTTCATGTATAAGCGTCTACCATTACCCGGTAGTTAACAATTCATGATTTCCACGGGTCTTTTATCTAGCGAGTTAAGCTAAATTATAATAATCAAGACTACTAGCATACATTCCGGTCTCTTGTGTTCTATTTTTAAAAACAAGCATGTTATCCCCCTCGCGGGTTTATAAAACAATTAAAGTATTAAAATGCGAGGCTATGAACTCACCGTAAGTAGAAGAAGATCAGAAGTATATGACGTCTCGAACGAGAAAATAACTCTTACGCACCACCTAAAAATAAGTGCCGCGTCTTAGTATAATTATATAAGTAAATTATTACGTAAAATAATGTGACGAGTGCAAAACATGTTCACGAGATATGTACGACTTCGATCTTAGACCTAACCAAGTTATTTAGACTCCTAAACCCATATGTGACCTGATCTTATGTGACATTAAGCATCTACCAAGTTTCGTCGTTTAATTCCAAGTTTAACCATATTTATTTATACATTTATTATTTTTAGTATAGACGTAAAATGTTAAATTCTGAAGTTAACCCGGTCTTACGGACATGTATCTCAAAATCTAAAAATGGTTATCATACATGGCTTACACCCCTAGAAAGCCCTTAAAGTCTAGTTTTCAAGAATGTAAATTAGGTTTACTGATTATTTAGTTAACATAGTGAAATGGCCATTTTACCCTTAGTAACTCTATCCAGATTTTTAGGTGTATTTCTAGGTTTTACTAAAATGACCATAACTATTAAACTATGATAGCTATTAAAGTAATTCCAATTGGGGTAGTTTCCTTATAATGCCCACTACTGACCCAAACCTTAAAATGCAGATTATTAGTCCATTTTTATAGGGTTTTACCCGTTTTCTTTCCAATGGTCCAGTTTTGATATATTATCTCGTATTTTAACCATAACTTCCTCATCCGGAGGAGTTGGTTGACCATCCCAACTCTCACATTTAGCCGAAGGACCATTATTATTACCATCCCTAAGCATTTTAATCAGGTCTCTAGTTCATTGAAATATGAGAAACATCACATTTTCCTACTGATCAAAAAGTACATTTTACTTGAAGTCCATCTAACCTAGTTTTGATCAATCAATCTTCCACCAATATATCCACAAGTCTTGTACACATCTCATCAACATTTTATACTACCAATAACATCATTTTACATAATCAAATCAAAAATCAAAATATATTTTGCATGCCATAGTTTTTACAAGGAAATCAAAATAGAAATCTTTTAATACTTACACTTTCAAAAAGATGATCAATACTCCTAGATCAACCCAACAACTTGTGTAGATCACCACTCAACCCAAATATCTTTTACCAACAAATATTCACAGCCCCTAAACACCAAAATTTACCCAAGATCAACACATGTTCACCCTTGAATTTCACATGCAACACTACACCCTTTTTCACCAAATCACCTATACAAACCCTAGGTTTCAAGACAACTCCCAAACAACACTTCTACACCATTTTGATCACAATTATAACCCTTTTAAAACAAGTAATATTCAGCCCTTAAAGTGGTAATGTAGTGTTTTTTTTATGGATTTTAGGTACTAGGAAATGGGTACAATGTTTAAGGATTAAACTAGTGAAGTTTCTTGGCTATAAAAATTGTGTGGAATGGGTGTTTTGGTGGGTATAAGGTCACGGCAAGGGAGGGCAAGAGAGAAGGATTTTTGGTGTTCTAACTTTTACTAGAATGAATGTGTAGTGTGTGTTTTAGTTGGTAAAATTTAGCTTAAATATGGAAGAGACATGGAGGACAAGTGTTTAAGTTAATGGGTTGGATTAACACTAAGAGGACACATGCCCTCTTGGTGACGCCACCCCTTTGCATGGTGAGATTAGTGGGATAAGTAGTTTACTACTTGTCCCACTAATTGTTAAGGCGGGTATTTTCAAAGTCCGATATTTAAAAAGGTACGATTTGTAGTCGTTTTTCGTAAAAAGTAAAAATAGTACGAGACACGAAAAATAAAAACGAATGCAACAAAAATATTTCTATGGCATTTTGAAAATATAAGCGTCGATGCTTAATGTAGAATTCGCCGGTTCCTTGTAAACGTCGCGTAAATTACAAATGTAAGCCATAATTCTCCCGGTTAGTCGTGAGTTCATATCTCAACATAAAAATGAAAAATATAATTAATACTCGAGAATAAAATAACGACCTGAAATTGACGGATTGTCACAGCATTCCCCCCTAAAAAAGGATCTTCGTCCCTAAAGATCAATTCATCTTGTTGCCCGCCTTCTTGTTAAAATCAAAAAGGTGAGGGTATTTCTTCCACATTTGATCCTCCCTTTCCCAAGTATATTTTGGTCCACGACTCGAATTCCATCGAACTTTGACTATAGGGATCCGACTTTGCTTAAGTTGCTTTACTTCCCTATCTATGATTTTGATAGGTTCTTCGATGAAATGCAATTTCTCGTCGATCCTTACTTTGTCAAGAGGAATAATAAGATCTTCATTCGATAAACATTTCTTCAATTTTGAAACATGGAATGTATTGTGTATTCCTTGAAGCTCTCAGGGTAATTCCAGTATATATGCCACCGGACCCACTCTTGATAAAATCTTGAATGGTCCAATATAACGGGGACTTAACTTCCCACGTTTTCCAAATCGAACAACACATTTCCACGGTGATACTTTCAGCATAACTTTGTCACCCACTTCGTATCCCAAAGGTTTTAGTCTCTCTTCCGCATAACTTTTCTGTCTACTACGAGCAGCCAATAATCGGTTCTTGATTTGCACAATCATCTCTGTCGTTTCGCGAATCATTTCTGGTCCTGTGAGTTGGGCATCTCCAACCTCACTCCAACAATATAGGCGTTCTACATGTTCCTGCCATATAAGAGCTTCGAAAGGTGCGGCTTTAATACTAGCGTGATAACTATTATTGTATGAGAATTCGGCCAAAGGTAAGTGCTTATCTCAGCCACTACCAAATTTAATCACGCAAGCACGCAACATGTCCTCCAATGTCTGTATCGTTCTTTCACTCTGACCATCAGTTCAGGTTGGGAAAGTTGTGCTCATATCTAAATTCGTCCCCAATGACTTTTGAAGAGATCTCAAAAACCTTGATGCGAAGCGAGGGTCTCAGTCCGAAATAATCGACACGGGTACCTTGTGCCTACAGACAATCTCCTTCAAATACAATCGAGTAAGCCTCTCCATTTTATACTTCTCATTCATCGGAATAAAGTAAGGAGATTTAGTCAATCGATCAACAATGACTCAAATTGAATCATATCCAGATGGTGTTCTTGGAAGCTTTGTAATGATATCCATTGTAATTCTCTCCCATTTCCAAACAGGAATTTCCGGCTGCTGAAGTAATCCTGACGGCTTTTGGTGTTAAGGCCTTGACTTTAGCACATGTCAAGCACTTACTGACATATGTCGCAATGTCAGCTTTCATATTCGGCCACCAGTATAACTTCTTCAAATCATGGTACATTTTATCCGACCCAGGATGAATGGAATATTTTGATTTATGAGATTCCAACATGATTAGACCTCTCAATCCTCCAAATAATGGTAACCATACTCGTCCTTTCAGACATTTCGTACCATCGGATCTAACTTCAAATGGCTCCCCTTTGCTAAGAAATCCTTCGGCACCAATATTTTCCTCATTGCACGCTTCAACTTGTGCATTCTGAATTTGCTCAGGAAAATTGTTATGTACCGTTACCACTAAAGCACACACTCGAATCAGTTCCTTATCTTCTACTCAACGCTATCTAGCGAAAAACATTCGCCTTTCCCGAGTGATAACGAATAACACAATCGTAATCACTCAGAAGTTCAATCCACCCTACGCATGCTCATATTTAGCTCTTTTTGATCCAAAAATATATTTTGTAGGAATTTTGTGATCGGTGTTATACCGTACACTTAGTGCCGTTACAAATAATGTCTCCATAGTCGAAAAGAGCAAAAAACCGCTCCTATTTCCAAGTCCAGGGGTGGTTAATTTTCTTATTCATTCTAAGTTGCCTAGAGGCGTACGCAATCACCTTTTCTTGTTGCATCAAAACAACTCCAAATTCTTTAAGGGACGCATCACAATACACAACAAAGTCTTCGCTTCCTTCGGGTGGTGATAATATTGGCGCACTACACAATTTCAGCTTCAATGTTTGATAATGCCTCCTCTTCGGTCGTCGCCCCATACATAACGGCTTATTTTTCTAAGGAGTTTAGTTAATGGTTTGGTTATTGAGAAAACTCCCTTAATAAACCTTCGATAAAACTGCCAAACCCAAAAATTGTCGCACTTCTATTGGTGTAGTTGGTGCAGCCTAATTTTTAATGGCTTTATCTTCGCAGGATCAACATGAACTCACTTACTATCAATTAATGGGCGAGGAATTGCAACGGAATTCAAGCAATAAATCATCCTTTTGAAAACTTACGTACAACTTTTTGCTCCTTAGCAAATTAGGATAGTCTTCAATGTTCACCATTTGTTCCTCTTTATTTTTAGAATAATTCAGAAATGTCATCAATGAATAAAATCATAAAACTTATCAAGGATACATCTTGCACACGCGATTATTAAATCATGAATATTACATGTGCATTAGTCAGTTCCAAATTGGGGGGGGGCCCATTACCTGATATCATTATTGTCCATAACGAGTTCTAACGATTGTGATTGGATATGTCTTTCCTCGCGGATGCTACAAGTTAATGACAACCAGACGTAGATCAATCTTTGATTGAATAAAATACTAGACCTTGCAGCTGGATCTCAGTATAAGTCATCAATCTCGGTAATGGATCTCGATTCTTGATATCGTCAACTTGTACGTCCGGTAATCAATGCAATTCGGGAACGATCACCATTTTTTTCCTTCTTTTTCACGAACAATACCGGAGCTCCCCAGGGTAGGAAACTTGGTCTTATGAGCCTTATGTCGTTTGTTCTCTGCAGTTGCTCTGCTAGTTCCTTCATTTCGGACGGTGCTAATCTATATGGTGCCCGGGCTACAGGTGTAGCACCCGGTACCAAATCGATTCGAAACTCCACTTGTCGAGTGGGTGGTATACCCGGCAAGTCCTCAGGAAAGACTTCAGGAAATTCTTGAACAACTGGCACATCTTCAAGTCGTTTCTCCTTTGACTTGTCTTCGTCTTTGGTTGCGGTGATATTTGCTAAGAATACGTGACATCCCTTCGTTAAATATTCTTGAGCCTTAGCACACGAGATGATGTTTAATCGGGTCCCGTGTTTATTGCTTGCTTCGTCACCCACGAACGATGTATAAATTTCGTCTCCAAAAAGGAATACGATCGATCTTTTCCGAACACAGACAATAATGGTATGGGTACTTTGCCAAACCAATCTTACCAATTATCTTGTCAATAAAACTACCTAGTTCTACAGGCATTAGGTCTATGTTGAAAGGATGATTTAAGAGGTTTAACGTACAACCCCGGATAATAGTGGTTAACTAACTATTCGCTTGTCGGCTAGTTGACATTCTAATTCATGATCTAAGCAGTCGGAGTGTTAACCAATTCGAGAGCTAAATGCAAGTAGATACAAAACTCCTATTGGCACCGGTATAAAATAAAAATAGATTGCATATCGGTTTTTTTTAGGAGAAAAGTTCCCATGACGGACATTGTTATCAGGGGGGTTTGCCCCTTGCATTGCCCACGGATACACCTTTGCCTGCTGCTTGGCAATATTTCCAAGCTGATTGCCCCTGTTGTTGATTGTTCTTCAATTTTGGCAATCCCCTTCTTGAAATGCCCTTGAGCACACACATTCATAAACAGCCATCTTATTAGCCCCAGTGTTGACATTGGGGGACTCCTGCAGTCATGACCTAAATGACCAAATCGGTTGCACTTGCTGCATTTGGGAGCACAAGGACCCTCATGGTGATAGTTACATTTGGAACACAGAGGTTTAGGGCACCTCGTAATGGTTCTATCACCATTTCCTGTGGCATAAATCTCTTCCAGTTTTTGTCTCTTGTTTGGTTGCTGATTCTGGTTGTTCCTGGCAGTGTCATCAGACTTTCTTTGTTGTCAGCCTGACGTTCAGCCCAAGTGTTGATCTTTTTGTCCATGAGTTTAGTGGCGAACTCAATGGCATCTGATAGTTTTTGGCTTAGTCGCCATCACACTGCCCAGGGATTTGTGCTCGGGCAAGCCAACGACATATTTACTCAAATTGGTCTATTCTTCTGGAAAATCTGTCGCACATTAGTGCCAGTTCTTGGAAACGTTGGCTATAAGCTACCACATCGTTACCCTTTACCTTCAAATTCCACATTTCGAACTCCAGTTTCTTAATTTCGCCCCTTGGGCAGTATTTGTCTGTCATCATCTTTTTCAGTGTCCTCCATGGCATTGCATGGGCAGCTTCATTGTGTAGTGGTGCTTTACATGGGATTTCCACCATGTAAGAGCTTTCATTGCGTGGTACACGATAGCAAATTTGACCTGGTATGCTACTGTTTAGTTGCTATGCTGTAAACAGACTCCATCTTTTTAAACCACTGATGTGGAGTCCATTAAACTCCTTCAGTGCCCTTGAACGTTCAAGGGTTGGCATTTAGGAAGTCCGGGGTAGGTGCAATTCAGTAGCAACTTGCTTATAGGCCCTTCGGGCACCCGTTCTGATAGTATGGCATATCCATTCGCCATTAGGGTTGATCACATGTGCCAGTGAGCTGTAACCCTTCGTTAATCATTGCTTGAATTTGGGCATTAGTGACAGATGTAGTGGTATGAGTGTCTGTGACTGGTGTTGGTTGTTTTGCTCTGGGTTTAACCTCGTGGGCCTTCCTTTGTGCCATTTTCTCTTAAATCACAAGGAAAACATAATACTCGTTTAGATTTCATTAAAATCATAACTATGACCATAACTTATACACATTAATATACAAGATCACATCACCTGTTGAAATGTACAATTTGTTATTGAAAAATAATATTGGTATAACCAATCGACATTTCATTTTTATATAAATTCGATTTCATTAGATAACATAATCCATCCATTTCATTATATAACTTGGAAAAAAAATACATGTTCGGGGCAATTTTTTCTACGACTTCTTCAGATCAAGATGATTTTCTACACCTTTCTTTGGTTACAAGACAAAAGAAACAGCCTAAAGCCATACTAGCCCGGGATATACCCAGTAAACACTTAGTTGCTGTTGTTACAAGGTAGATAATACCTGAACTAAAGACCTATACTGGGTAGCTAAACAAAACAAAAGATCTATCAGTCTGCTAGCTGGGAATAACCCATAATACTTAACAGGCTGCATAGCATAGCTACAACATAACCAAATCTAGGAGCTGCTACTAGCCTTCCTGGTGCATCAGGCTGTGATGGACCTTCTGCGGGTCCATGCTGCCTCTGTAGCTCGACCATCTGTGTCTGTAGTCTTTCATCAACCTTATGTTTTGTCAACTGTGATACCTGTCTCTTATGGTCATGTTGCTAACAACTTTGTATTCACCCTCTGTCTCCTACTGATCGCTGACCTATAACTCTGAAATCAATGCACTCTGCGCCACTACTGTGGTACGTAATGACATAACATTTGAACGTGCATAGTCTCTAGCATACATGGATAGTCCCCAAGTCACGAGCATCTTAGCCCTCTCTTCTATCATTAATGCTAAAGAGATGAACAGGCCTATCCCTATTTAACATGTTTGAATCGGGCCTCTCAGTTAAGTCGGTCATCTTGAGCATGCCTCCATAATACCTAGGATGCTATGTAGTTCCTCCTAACAATGGTAGCAAGATCTGGTAACCCTTTGATTGACCCTCTACGGTGGTCTAGTGCATTTTCGATGGCCTCCTACCAGATCATCCCATGTATCCGTTAATGTAATAGTCTAACTCCCTAGAGTCAAACATCTAGGAGGGGACATCAACCTATCGACATAATCCATATAAAGGTCCTACCTTGATATGGAGTATGGGTCGTCCTCGATATGGTAGGTCTATCCTGCTCTAGCAGCACTGCTGGCTGATCTATCCCCGACCCTCACGGGACTAGGGGTGGGGAGAGAGAAGCAAAACGCACCCTTTCGACGAGGTAAACAACTCTCGGGAATCTCAATTTGAGTAAGGGCAATTTATTGGGTGTTGGTGATTGGTATCTGTGAGTAAGGCAAGAAGTCTATCGACCTCTTCCTAGGGAGGATGTGTTATGATGGCTCTATCCCGGATAGATATATGGCGTCATACGAGGTAACTAGTGGGACTTAAGTCGGCGGAGCTGGGGTGGGGCGACGCCGCATACGAGCCGCCGCTAGCATCATGCTGCTGACCTGTCGCAGGGTTGGGTAATTTGTTAGTTCCATATAATAGTTAGTCAGCTGGATCCTCCTCGGGATCCTCCTCTGGATCAGACTCGGGAATGTATCCTGGTGACTCAGCAGTAGGTGAGGTAGCAGCATGCAATGGCTATTCCTCAGCTAGAAAGACATCATTCCTGGGTGGTAATACTCTGGGACACAGGCCTTGGTACATATGTAAATAAACGTGGTGAGGGTAAGCTACCTGCTTGGGCTCCCTCCGGGCCAGGCACGTAGTCTGGTGATGGTGGTCCCTCAGGGCCAGGTATGTAGTCAGGCGACGGTGGAACCTCAGGGCCAGGTATGTAGTCTGGCGATGGTGGAACCTCATAAGCAGCCATTATGTAAGCATATGGGTCCTCTGGCATAATAGGTGGTCCATCGACTCCTGGTGAACCGATGTCTGAATCGTCCTCGGATACTGATGTGTATGTAACTGTAGAATGCTCAGAATCTGACATGATAATATCTGAAATCAAAATTAGCTTATATAAGTATGCTAATATAAGACTCTTATAGTAATATACATTTATATTTTAACATGTATCAATCATGAATATCAATCATGCATGCATCTAGCCTAACCGACTAATGCACAATTAGTGTATGTATGTCCCGTAAAAACCCATTTGTATGAATGCAATGTTTGAAAATGGTTATAGTCCAGCAAAAACATTTGACCTGGTTCTCTATAACCTTGGCTCTTGATACCAATCTGTAACACCCCCAAATTGGGTCGCAGCGGAATAAGGGTCCGGGGCGTGTTACTTCTCAGATCAACAACACAAGATAATATAAGAACGACCAAAAAGTCGTTTAAAACTGATACATTGGATTTAATAAAGTATGTGTTACAAAAGCCCGAAGCTTTACTTGTTTACTTGTTATTATTACAAAGATTTCCAGCCCATAACAGATACACAAAATGTAATGCGACTAAATCTTTAATGCATGACTTCATAATATAACCACCAATGTATCCTTCGCACCTCGTGCTTAATGACCTGAAAAACATTGCATTTAAAAACGTCAACATAAAGTTGGTGAATTTCATAGGTTTATGTAAATGTATATGCAGGACCGCAAGACTTTCCCAGTGATAATGCAACAGATGCAGACATCACAAATAAAATGGAATTACGTTACCTTAAGCTCATGACACCGAAGCTCGACATAATTGAATACAATATATAAATATTGCCTACATTGCCCGTGATGATGTTCAACCCGTAACATCCAGTATCTGACATGATATACGTTCGTTTCCAGTGATAGCTAGTCACCCGAACGGGGAGGTCAATCCCAAATAGATCTATCTATAATCATTCGCGCTCACATTCCAGTAATTGACAGTTCATGATTCATGGGCATAGTGGGTTATCGCTACTTAGGCAAAACGTAATCATGATAAAATGTACACTTGCGTCCAATTTGTAAAACATGCATATGTTTCTCACCCCCAAAAATCAGGTAATTTAATAATTGTAAAACCTGGGCTATGAACTCACCCTTGAGTGTGTACTTGATAACAAAATATCCCAAGTAAAAAAGCGTCACGTTATATGCCCGAATGCAACCTAGTTATATAGGTCGAATCAGATATTCAGTCGTTGTCTAAACAACAATCTGTATATAACCTATGTGGTTATCATCGTACTATCGTTCGGGCTATCATAATCTTTTGAGGTCCAAGACATGACGTTACGAGGAGTTTAGGGACACTTTAAATCGTAAATCCAACAACTCGTCAATACGCCATCCGAAGAAGCCTCATTATGAAATTCCCTAGTAATATAGCACTTCGATAACTAATAACATATATATATATATATATATATATATATATATATCACCATCTATTTGTTTAAGTGAAATCGTCATTATAAAGTAAAAACGTTTATAATTACGCCTTTAGTAAAAATGACATAACTTTGTCGTTTTAAGCCCGTTTCTCGCGTTTTCTTTACCACGCTTTTGTAGCTAAGACGTGAGTGATCCTTAAATCACATTTTAGGTTTTTGAGATTTCTGTGATGAATAGTATTTTTACTGTTTCTACAAACAGGCTTTATAAATTTATTTTTATACTTTTAATTAACGTAAAACCCGTTTTTGTCGTATCTTATTCGTTATAGCTCCGTTTTTAGTGATTCTTTCGAGCACGTTCTCGTAATTGAAAGTTTTATCATATTATGGATGTTTATAAAGTATAAGTTTCTATGGTGAATAGTACTTTTTATAAAAATTGTTTTATAAAAGTATTAACTATCGTAAACTTGTAAATAGCGTATCTTCTTCGTTATTAATCGGTTTTTCGAGTTCTTTATGACCCCTCGATCCTTGTGACATGTAGTATTTTATAAAATCATAAAACATATATGTAAATTTCGAATTACAAACAGCCCCTAAGATATTTTTTTCCAAAATGTGTTTAAAACTTGTTTTTAGGACTTTTTAGCTTTACCACTTTGTTACAAACCCATTAGAACCCTTAATATCTTATGTCTTACATATATTAGGTCCATTAGGTCATGTTTTGTCCAAGAGAGTCCATAGTATCAAGAGCACAAGTCCTTGCAATACTTTCATATCTAATTTAATAAGAAAACTTTTAGAAACCCTAATTTGTTCATATATATGTTTACTCTTAAGCATCATGTTAAAACACTTATACATTCCTTTTAACATAATATTATCATCCATATGACATGTAAATAAGTGTACAAAACATTAATCATATGTAAAAATCCATTTTACATATTCAAAAGTACCCTAAATGGTGATTTAGCTAAATATAACATATGAATAACACATAAAAATTCTTAGTTATGAATATGATTAAGTCTTTATATAACCTTGATTGGATGAGTAGAAAAGAGAATAACAATCACACCCTTGTGATTAACAACCTTGGCTTGAAAATATAAGCGTGGAAAACCCTAATTTTCCCAAGTAAATTATTTCTTCCTTTTCTTGATTCCTTCCTTGCAAAATTGAGTTACACCCAACGTTGAATCTTCTTAGAATTACCTTAGAATATGATGTTTTATATGCTTGTATAATGATAGAAAATTCAATAATTGGTTGGGTATGCTTATATGATTTGACGCCGTGGGTTTTTAGGAAGAAAATGGGAGAAGTTTTGATTTTTTACTAGTAATGAAATGTAGTATATGATCTCTATGTTGTTTGTTGTAGCTTTTATATGAAAAATATTAAGTAACTTAACCATGGTTACTTTCTAACTCATGTGTAAGAGCCCATAGGGAATGGGACGAATTGTGTGAGATATGAACTCGAGTCACGGAGATGAAGAACGCGGAATTCCATTAGTGTGGTTAGTACGCAGTGGGTTCTGTAAAAGGTTGTAAGTGATTGGTTCCCTAAATTGGGAAACATCTATATTTCAAGGAAGATCTTTGGACTAGATAATTTCTTGGTCCTATCTCCTTTTGGAATCCGGCCAACATAGCTTTCTAATGTGATGTTTTATTGATTTATTTTGTGTATTGGGTTAATCGTGGGTATTGTTTAAGCGTAGTAGTTGGTTTTGGTGCTTCCGGGAATTGACGAAACGCGTTTTATCGCGCAAACGTAGCATTTTACGTAGCATAATAAATAAGATGAAACAATGTTATTAAATTATCCTCATAATAATCTATAACACTTGTGATTAAACATTTAATCGTATAATGCCCGTTTAATTGAATGATCATTTTTTAGTTTACGCGATTTAACTTACCGTATACGGTTTAAGAGCAAACGAGTGTTAAAACCCTTAAAAATAAATTAGAATTACTAATGTCATACTATGGGATAAAACTCGAGGTGTTATACTAATTTGGGAAAGATGATCGGCCCGAGATTCTCGGGACCTTCTTTTGTGTCAATTTACTTTGCATTTGAACTTTTGAAGGAGGAAACCACGGAGCAAATCTTGCCTTGAAACTTTTTTAGCCAAAAAAATAGATATTTGAGGCGGAATTGTTTGTGGTGATCCGTAAACACTATGCTTTTTTGTTAAGATGAGGTAAGACCGAAATTTTCGAAGGCATACACCACGGCTAACATTTCTTTCTCCGTCATGGTGTAATGCGATTCCGCCTCGTTCATTGTTTTACTAGCATAATGTATAGCGCCTTAAAAGTACGTTTTCCTGACGGTTGCCCCTAAGCTAGCATCGATGGCAAAAGTCGGCCTGAATCGCCACATAAGCTTACAAGGTAGTTCCCAGTCAGGGGCAATCAGATGGAGCTTCGGTAAGTTTTTTACTTTAACGTTTCAAAAGCTTGAATACATTTCATGGAGAAGATGAACGAAAGTATTTTTCTCAAGAAAATGATGTACATCGGTCAGGATATTTTGGGAAAAAATTCTTAATGAACCGTTCGGTTAGAAGAAACCGGCAACACCATGACCAAGAAAACTCCGAACACCCTTGACGGTGGTGGGATGAGGTAACTAGCAATCACATCGGACTTTGCCTTTAATCAAACCTCAATCCTCTATTTTTGGAAATCTTAGGCCAAGGACATGCACTTCCTTAACACATGAAATGATCTTTTCCCAATTTAGGTCATTAAGATTGGTGTCTTCGCACCTTTGAAGCATCTTGTCTACACGAGAGAGGCAATTTCCGAATGAATTCCCAAAGATCAAAAAGTCATCCATGAAGATTTCCATCGTTTATTCGATCATTTCATGAAAGATAGCCATCATACACCTTTGGAACGTGCCCAGTGCATTGCATATGCCGAAAGGCATGCGATGGTAGACGAACGTTCCGTAAGGACACGTGAATGTTGTCTTTTCTTGATCATGAGGGTCGATGGGAATTTGAAAAGTAACCGAGAAATACCATCGAGGAAAACTAGAATATTCGTTTATCGCTAATCTTCATGCATTTGATCCAAAACGGTAGGGAAAAGTGGTCTTTACGGGGCTTATTTTACTCTTTGGTAGTCAATGCATACACGCCAACCCGTAACCAATCGAGTAGGAATTAACTCGTTTTCATCATTTTCAAAAACGGTAAAGCCACCTTTTTTCGCGTACGCATATGTCAGGGCTTACCCAAGGGACTATCCGGCGATCGGGTAAATTAATTGCCGCGTCCAAGAAGTTTTCAACTCCTTTTTCAATGACAGCGTAGATTTTTGGATTTCACACGTCTTTGGTGTTGAACCGCCGGTTTGTAGTCCTCTTCCATAAGAATCTTGTGAGTATAAAATTCCGGGTTAATACCCTTGATGTTAGAGAGTTTCTAAGCGATGGCTCGCTTATTTGTGTGACTTCAAACATTGATGAGAGGCTGCCTTTTTCCTCGACACTCAAATCTTTAGCAATTATGACGGGAAACTTGTCGTTACCTTCCAAAAATGTGTATTCGAGATGAGGAGGTCAAGTCTTACCGAGATTCGACCTGGGGGTTCATCTATTTTGAAGATTTATCAGTTTTAGCTTCACAAACTTTAAGTTCTTTTCGAATTTCTGGCAAATAATTTCCTTGATTGGGAGGGGGTGATGGATCATCATTTAGATATGCTTCAATAAGAAGAATATCCCCCTCCAGGTCATAATAAGAGTCATCAACTTCCGGTGAAGTTGGATCATCTTCAAGAGCGAGAAAAGCGTCGACTTCCTCGAGAAGAAAATCACTATCCCCGAAGGGAGTGAGAGTCATAGAAGAGGTAGAAACGATCGAGTCATAGTAAGGAGTGGGATTGCCACTTACGATCACATCGGAGAAACCGAGAAGTTCTTGAGAATACTCTTTACAAGCCATTTCAATGGCGTCGATTCAGTTCACTGTCATATCATCGTAATTAGAGGAGTACCTTAAAGTTTGATCAAGATTGAATGTTACGGCTTCTTTTCCAACACAAAGTGTTAATTATCCTTCGTAAACATCAATCAAGGCACGTCCGGTCTTTAAGAAGGATCTCTCGAGAATTAGGGGGACTCGGGGATCGGCATCAAAGTCTACGACTATAAAGTCGGCCGGGAATTGGAACTTTCCTACTTTTACGTCGATATCTTCGACGATACCGATAGGTTGGGTAATCGAATTGTCCGCAAGTTCAAGAGTCATACAAGTAGGAGTGAGTACTGAAAGAGAATGTTTTTCCCACACGGATTATGGCATGAGATTTATGCTAGCGCCAAGATCGGCCAAGGCTAAGCACTCATCCATTCCGGGAAAATCACACGGGATGAGGAATTTGCCAGGGTCTCTAAGTTTTTCGTTTAACTTGTTGAGGATGACCGCCGAGCAATGCTCATTCAAAGGTGTTCTAGCCATTTCACTTAATTTCTCTTTGTTTCCAATTAAAGCTTTAAGAGTTGAGGCAAATTTTGGCATAAGAATCAAAGCATCCGTTAAGCTAATTTCGAAACTCAAATCTTTAAAGATTTCGTAGAATTTCTCAATTTGGTCGTTAGCTTTTTCACGACGCCTTTCATCATTACTTCTCGAAGGATACGGAATTGACGGTTTCAAGTTAGGCATCGGAGCACTAACGGGAGCAACAACGGGTTCAGAATTTGGTACATGAGGTTGAACTTTGACAACCGGAGGTTGGAAGTCTTTGGTACTTCCATTAAGAGGCAATGTGTCCTTTGTGACCTCGATTTCACGTTTCACTACTTTAGAGGGAGAAGAAGAAGTAGTAGGAATCGTGGGTCCTTGATAAGCAACACCGCTTTGGGTAGTAATACCCTTCAAGTCTTCCTTTGGGTTAGTAACAGTGTTACTCGGGAGAGAACCCGTACCCGAAGATGAAGCGGTGTTCATCTTCATGAATTGACTAAACATATTCTTGAGCTCAAGATTAGAATTGGTCAATGTAGTTATGTTGGTTTGTATGTTTTGCATAACCGCATCATTAGCTTTGACGTAGCTTTCAAAATCGGTCTTTGTCACACCTTGTGTTTGAGGAGCCGGAGCTTGGTAAGCTGGGGGTTGATTAACCGGGGGTTGATAAATTTGTCCTTGGTTGTAATTATTCCCCCGGTTTTGGTTGTAATTGTTTCCCCGATTTTGGTTGTAATTATTTCCTTGGTTGTAACGGTTTTGATTATTTCCTTGATTGTTTTGATTGTTTTGAACGGGAGGAAAACCGGGAGGTCGAATTTGATTAGCAATCTGGGGACGGTAACCGGTATTTCCTTGATTAAAATTAGCCGCGGCGGCTTGGGAAACATATTCTTGAATATTGTCACGATAAACGTTGCCATCGGTGGCGGGACAATTTCGGTAAGAATGAGCACCACCGCAAGTTACACATTTTTCCTCGACCGCCTTTACGGTCGCGGGAGCTTGGGATTTTTGTTTATCGAGAATCAAAGTTTTCATCATATCTTTGAGTTCGGCAACATCGGTGGTAAGAGCGGCTACTTCGGGTGAGATACCGGAGGTGGAAGTGCTCGTACCCACTTTGGCAACAACCGGTTTGTTACGTGAATTACGAACTTTGGATTTGCTCTCGATGATTCTTAGGCAATCTCGAGGCATCTTATCCAAAAAATTACCACCCGCGGCGGAATTCAACGAATCTTGATCATTAGAGTTCAAGGCATTATAGAATGTATCGAGTTGATGTAATTCCGAAAATCCATGATGTGGACATGCCCGAAGAAGATCGTTGAATCGGTCCCATGCCTCATAAAACGTCTCATCAAATCTTTGTTGAAATCTCGTGATTTCATTTCGAAGATTTGTTGTCTTGGAGGGAGGGAAAAATTTGTTGATGAATTTCGAAACAAGATCATCCCATGTTAGAATCGATCGAGGGGGTTCTTTTTCAAGCCAAATCCGGGCGGCCCCCTCGAGGGAAAATGGGAAAAGCATAAGCTTAACCGACGTACTCGGGACGTTCGGGAACTTCATCGTAGAAGTGATCTTGTTGAAATAGCTTGAATATGACTTAATACATCTTAGGATAGATGTATAAAGGGTTGTATAATCTTAGAAAATCAAAGTGTGGATTTGTTTGGATGGCTTAATTGAGCCGTGAGTTTTAGGGTGAAAAAGGGAGAAAGAAAATGAAATTTTCAAGTATAAGAAGTATGAAAATTTTACTCATGCATGCATGCCTATTTATAGTGAAAATATCTTGCTAACTTAACCATGGTTACTTTCTAACCCTAGGTTAAGTTAACATGCCTAGTTGATAAAAAGTGTAAGAGTTTATTTCATAAATATCTTTATAATATCTAGATATTATGTATACTTAAAAAGTCTTGGTCTCACCTTGTAATTTCGGCATATATATATATATATATATAAGATGTAATTTTTGATTATTTTGAGTATTGGGTATAATCGTGGGTATTTGTTTAGGCGTAGTTAGGTTTTAGAACTTCCGGGTATGCCTAAACGTATTTTATTATGAAACGTAAGCATTTTACGTAGCCGATAAAAATAAGATGAACAAAGTCATTAATTATCCTCATAATAATCATATAACACTTGCTTGATGTAAACATTTATTGTATATTGCCGTTTACATTGTATGATCTTTTCAGTTCTACGCGATTTAGCTTAATGGTTGAAATTAAAAGTGAACGCGTACGAGAAAAAAAATAATAAATAGTGAAATTAAATAGTACTGTAAATGACCTGAAAATACGGAATGTTATAGTCCTTCCCCGTTAAATGAGCCTTGTCCTCAAGGCTCAAGTTGCGACACTTGACGAAGGTACGGGTTTGGAGAAAGATGCGGATATTTCATCCGAAATTGTGTTGATGAAGAGTGTAGGTTTTTAAGGTGACTACTCTCAGCATGACATTGTCTTTCCCTGAAATGCATAGGTAATCAGTCTATACACCAAATATACATAGGTGATTAGGCTATGTATATTTGAGGGCCAACGATGCAATGCTCATTTTCGTCAAAATAGTGTGATGTAGGAAATGTATCAAATAGTTTTATAACGAAATGAAATAGTCAATAAAGTAAACGTTGAGGGTGCTCACGGGTGACAAACAAAATGTAGCAATATGTTTATGGGCAAATACAACCATCCAACTCCCCCACTCAACCTTGGTTTTTTTTTTTTGACATCGAGATTGTTTGTATATCAGATAGATATAGCAAGTTTAAGAAATATCCGAACAAACGCAGAAGTAGTCAAAGAAAATGAACGTAAAGAACTATTCAATCAACAATATGAACGTAAAGGAGTTCATGTTTTAAAGGCTTACACCTCGAAGCTCGGTAGGTTGCTCCAAGGTGATTCGTATATGATAGGTGACAAGTTAATTGCCTTTATTGTCTTCGTACTCCCATCAACTGGAAGACTTCAAAACGATGGATTACAAAACAACATATGCGATTCATATCATAAGTAGATTGTTCCCAACTCAGGTCGATTGGTTTTAGTAAATAGGTAGAGATAAGTAGATAGAACTAGAGAAAATTTACAAAATATGCCGAATTTCGATATCATCAAAAGGGAATAAAGTAAAGTCGCGTAAATGATCGAAGTTAATCGTAAGAGATCAAGAAGAAATTAGCCCATATGTATAGGTATCTCCTATTATATACTTCAGCATTGTCGCTCAAGGGAGTTAAAATGAGAAATTCAGGAACTCCCCCCCATCGTAAATTCAAGCATATCAGTACTATCAGAAATCAGAATGTTTATATTTATATAATTAGACCGATATAAGGTAAATAGTAAGGACGGATATGTTGACGTAAGAGAAACGAAATCATAGTCTAGTATTAATAATCCTTATCCATGAATAGTAGTAGGGATGCAAGAGAGGAATATAAGTTTACCTCGGGAAGATTTGTGACGAACCGGATTTCGGATAAAACAAGGATGAGACCTCTCTATTTTGAAAAACATGGTCATAGTCAGGTTTTGATAAACGACATAGTCTAGTTCTCTATGACTTAAGCTTGATTACCAATCTGTAACACCCCCAAAATCTGGTACAACGCAGCGGAATGGTAACAATGGGGTGCTACTTCAGGGCACAAAACACAAGTCACGGAAAACGACCTCAAAAGAGACGTTTAAATAAATATCACATTCGTTATATTAAAATCAGAGTTTACAAAATTATTAATGGTACTCAATTATTTAGCGTTCAAAATATATTACCGAGCGATCGCGAATGCTCCCATTGCTCCACTAGCAAATAATAACCTTGTGAAAAAACATGCAAAACGGTCAACTTATAAGTTGGTGAATTCATAGTTTAGATACAAATAGATTGGAATTATTTAAGAAATATTTCAGAAGAAAAGTAGGTTACAGCATTTAAAAGTGTTATTTCCGAATCCAAAGTAGAGATTTATAAAATTAGTAATGTTGAGTGTGGATCCACAAGTCGAAGTAAATGGTGGACTAAGTTTTTTTTTTTACGTATTCGGAAGTCCAAAACAAGTAATAGCAGACTATTGTAACGTATTACATAGTATAAAATAGGTCGGTAGACAAGATAATAAACACATTCATCATGTCCAAAACCTTTGTATTATTGCACTAAGCTTCTTGACCTGAAGCCTTAATTTGTTTGTGCCCCAAATGTATGGTGCTTGCCAACAACCTTAAAAAGTATTCTCAATGTAATGCACCTATGAGTCAACTTGTGACCCAGAATTCAAATTATTCCAGGTGGGGATTGTCAGTCCGATAGATCTTTCACAACACTCTGCGCTCACTATAATGAGCAATTGTACGGTTCATGATTTCGTAGGGACTTAATTGGCAATAGTGGTAGAACTTAGGCAATATATTCAGGAGTAATCTGGATATGCATACAGTTTATAAACAAAAAACATTTTGTGTCTGTAGTTAAAACATCATGTTGTTCAAAAATTCACGGTTTTCAAAATATAGGTATTTTCAACGATATAATCATGTAGTAAACAAATCAAGCTTTGGTAAAAATAGTCATGTAACGCTTATGTATAGAAATCAATAGGTAACTTAGTAAAAGAGCATGTTTTTTAAAAAAAAATTTTTTGTTTTTTCCCCCCTCGGGGTTTATAAACTTGAAAAGATTAAAATGCGTGAGACTATGAACTCACAACGTATTAAAAAGGTAAATACACATTGTATAAGATAAAATACGAGTATGTAAAGAGTTTGTAACAAGCTGTATCCCCTCGCGGGTTTATAAAGCATGTTAATAAGTAAAAGCGAGGCTATGTTCTCACCTTGAGTACTGTATAGTCCAATAATTCAAGATAAAGTCACGCAGAACGTAGCGATTGCAACCTATGTAATTTAAGGTCGATTAAGACCGTGTACTTCAATCTTTATAACATTGAATATAATCTGATAGTTGTTACATCTCGTTCTATCGTTCGGGCTTATCATAATAATGTGGTCATGACATGACGTACGAGGAGCTAGGGATCTTTAAATCGTAAATCCAACATCGTCGATAAGCCATCCGATGTGGCCTCTCATTAATGAAACTCCCTTGTAATTATAGCACTTTGATTACCACTCATTTTTCTTATATTGATAATCATCCGTCTAATCGTTTTAGTAAAATAATATTATAAAGTGATGAAAACGTTTATAAATTACTTTTCGTAAAAATGACCTAATATGGTAGTTTTTAGCCTGGTTGCTCGCGTTTCTTTCGTTCACGTCTTCGTAGTAAGACGAAAGTGATCAAATATTTATTTTCAAGTTTTTGTTTTTCTGCGTATGAATAGTGTTTTTACTATTCACACACAGCATATACTTGATTTTATACTTTTAATACGAAAATTACGATTTAGTGTTTCTTATTCGTTATAGCTCGTTTTTACGATTCTTTCGAGCACGTTCTTGTAATTGAAGCCACTAAATCCCCCTAACACAGTAAACAATTCCTCCTCCCTCTTTATCATATTATTGTTGTTTATGAAATAGTATAAGTTTCTGTAATGAATAGTAACTTTTTTTAAAAATTAGTTTATAAAGTATTATACTATCGTAAACTTGTAAAATAGCAGTATCTTCTTCGTTATTAATCGGTTTTTCGAGTTCTTTATGACCCATCGATCCTTGTGACATGTAGTATTTTATAAAATCATAAAACATATATGTAAATTTTAAATTACAAAAACAGCCCCTAAGATATTTATTTCTAAAATGTGTTTAAAACTCTTGTTTTATGTATTAATTAGTTTTTAGTAGTTTACTTAAAAAACTAATAACCATATTTTTCATATGTTTGGTTACTTATAATAAAAGTCCTATATCATCCCTAGTCCTTGTATAATTCATATTGTATCAAGTTTAACCCTTTTACTTTCATTATTTTTCCAGTGAAGATTAAGAAACATTATAAAAACCCTTAATTTTAACTAATCATGTTTATACTATTCCATAGGTTAACATACTTTTATTTTTACTTTTCCGTGGGATATTGGACCATATTAATATGAATAGTGTATAAATTGATAAACTCAAATAAAAACCACACTTTTACACATTTAAAAGTCATTAGGGTGATTTAGCTCGTAAATAACATATAACAATAATAATCACAACAATTAAAAGTATGAAGGATTTAGAAAGACCTTAGTGGATGATGTATTAGGATGTAATGAATGCTAAACCCGTTTGTTTTAGACTTAAATCCAAGGCTTTCAAGTTATACCCTAGATTAGGTTTCATCAACCCTAAACTTTACTTTTTATTCTTAATAATTGCAAATGGTGATCCAAGGCTTGATATGACTTAATACATCTTAGGATTGTGTATAAGGGGTTGTTTATGCTTAGAAATCAAAGTGTGGATTTGTTTGGATGGCTTAATTGAGCCGTGAGTTTTAGGGTGAAAAAGGGAGAAAGAAAATGAAATTTTCAAGTATAAGAAGTATGAAAATTTTACTCATGCATGCATGCCTATTTATAGTGAAAATATCTTGCTAACTTAACCATGGTTACTTTCTAACCCTAGGTTAAGTTAACATGCCTAGTTGATAAAAAGTGTAAGAGTTTATTTCATAAATATCTTTATAATATCTAGATATTATGTATACTTAAAAAGTCTTGGTCTCACCTTGTAATTTCGGCATATATATATATATAAGATGTAATTTTTGATTATTTTGAGTATTGGGTATAATGTACAATCCCCTGGGGTATTTTGATGGTATTTGTTTTGGCGTTGTTGGTTTTAGAACTTCCGGGTGAGGACTAAAAACGTATTTTTATTATGAAACGTAAGCATTGTACGTAGCCGATATAAAATAAGATGAACAAAGTCATTAATTATCCTCACTAAGAATCATATAACACTTGCTTGAGTAAACATTTAATTGTTAATGGCCGTTTTTACATTGTTTGATCATTTTCAGTATCTTCGCGAATTTAGCTTAAGGTTGTAATTAAAGCAAATATTACAAAATTCACCAACTCCCAACAATGGAAAGCGTACGAGAAAAAAAAATATTAAATAGTGAATTAATTAGTACTGTAAAATGGACCTGAAATACGGAATGTTATATTGTCAATCGCTCTACTTCATCGATGGTGAGATTCAATAACTCGCTTGTCATTATTTGAAATTGTTTTATAAACCGCGAGGGGCGATACATGCTTGTCTACAAACTCTTATACTTACTCGGTTACCTTATAACAATGTGATTGTTTTTAAAGGATATTGTGAGTTTATAGCCCCATGTTTTACTGGTTTTACATATATTTTTTGGGTGAGAACATGCTTGTTTACAAATTCATTTACATGGTTGATTACCTGTTTGGTTTACATACTCATTTATATATCTCGCGAGGAGATACAATACTTGGTTTAATTTTTTAAACTGTAAACCATACTATTTTTTATGAGTATGGATTAGCTTTAGTGCATGAACTGTTAAATTACACGGAGGGTAAGCTGCGAAGTGTTTAAGATAGATTATTTAGGATGACAATCCGTCTCGGTGTGACTAGCTTATCTTGGGGAGATGAACGCTATATACCATGTCGGATTACGATTGGATTGGCGCCTGCGGGGCCAACAATCACATACACATATTATTGTAATACTGCCCGGGTGTTCTTGGAGGGAACACCCATGATGGGAACATATTCTTGTAATACTGCCCGGGTGTTCTTGGAGGGAACACCCATGATGGGAACATATTCTTGTATTACTGCCCGGGTGTTCTTGGAGGGAACACCCATGATGGGAACATATTCTTGTATTACTGCCTGGGTGTTCTTGGAGGGAACACCTACGATGGGTATATTCTTAATGTGCTTGAATAAAGTGGTATACAAATAAGTCTACGTCGCGGTTTCATGAACTTAGGGGTGTAATCATAATCACAAATGATGACTATAGTATTGGATACAATGGTCATGCATACTTTACAAATCTTGGATTTGAACATATATTTATACATTTTGGGACTATTTAAGGATTGAAATGGTCATGCATACTTTACAATTATTTGATTTTCTAAAAATCATACATACATTTTGGAAGGACATTTAAGGATTTTAAATGGGCATACACACTTGACAGAACTTTGGTTCAGCATTTATACTTAAACAAATCTATGAACTCACCAACTTTATGTTGACCGTTTTAAGCATGTTTTTCTCAGGTGATATAGATACTTGGCTTACTTGAAGTGCATTGGAGTCTAACATTCATGTTTGCATGGTGATGACCAGGGAAACAAGCCCTCACACCCCCAACCTATCATGGGGACAAATATTATATCAATTTCAAGGAAATCAACGAGATTATTTTTCAAACGACACATTTAGAGGTCGTTCTCTTGTATCTAGCGCTGTGTATTATGAAGTAACTCCCCCGGACATACTTCCGCTGCGACACGCATTTTTGGGGGTGTTACAGATTGGTATCAGAGCACTGGTTATAGAGAACTAGGTTACATATTTTACCCTAGACTATAACCGTTTTCACAAACATTGCATCACATCAAACATTTTCAAAGTGCATACACGCTACTTGCTTATGTGCTTACTTTCAGGCTGCCATTAAGTGCTTACGTGACATACTATATTTAATTATATATATGCTTGCATTCCTTTTTCGCGTAGATCGTACGCTTTTTTATATAAGAGTTAGTATTTAAATACCAGAATATTTTTATTAAGAAAATTGTTGGGTTTGCAATGTCACATTCTACTGTCAGGACTTTGTGGGTTGCACAATGGATCATCAACCAATCTCCAATACCTTTTCTCATTCTACTCGTCAGACATTGTGAGTTGCACAATGGTCTCACTTCGTTCTTAGACATTGTAAGTTAAATAATGGTCTCTAAGAAGATTATTTTTCTTCATAGCTTTATACAATATCATATTACGTGGAGACCGTCATAAATTTTTATTTACATGGGATTATGTATGAATCTAAAGTATTACATGTATATATGGGCGGGACTTGTATATGAGGTTTGATATGATAATCTGGTTAAGTTAACAAAGCCCGTCACTGTTCTGTTTACATAGGATTATGTATGAATCTAAGTATTACAAGTCTTGTATGGGCGGTACTTGTAATAGGAGGATTTATATGATAATTGCTATGTTGACTGGTTCATCGAGACTTTTACCTTATTTACTCTAACCGAGTACTTACTAACTATCTTGAACTCTATGTCGATCTCGCCTGGTAGTTTTACTCCCAGTCTTCGACGACGAGGTTTGAACACTCGTAACCCATACTCATTAGAAGGCACATGCAATCGTTTCATGTCATCATCACTTGAAGGTTATGTGAGTTCGGGTTATATGCCATCGGGATCTCCACCACAATTAAAACATAACTACTTAATTATTAAGTAGGATGATTTATAATCTATTTATTTGAAAGGATTGGGACGCCTCTTCATTTAAATAAATAAATTGTAAATCCCCGAACCATAAGTTTATCAATTCATTATTTACATAAATTAGGACGCTTCTTTATGCAAATAATAAATTATAAACGAGTGGGCTTAATAATATCCGATATGAGACGAGTAAGAACCTGAACTCAATCATCACCGAAATTCTTTAAAAGGTCTAGAAACACAATCGTGTCTTACTACTCAGCAGAATCTTAAGACCTCGCTTGGAACTACCTTATCTCATTCTTGAGTTATTACTCTTGCCGTTGCCAATCCTCGCAATCATGAACTGTTCGTAGAACCAACAGACTTGTTACACACTTGAACTAATGGAGTTGATTCATCCTCGAACTAACGACTGAGTACCATAATCCGCCGTCTATCGCATAAGCTCTCTCGCGAGCTCCTCTCATTTATTGAACTTTATTCTGGGAATATTGTTTCTCGAAATGTTCCTCATTCTCGGCATCCCCTAATCACTATTTGTTATAGTATTGATGTTTGGTTGCTGTGTTGGGTCCTGGTGCCATGGTCCGACTGATAAACTTTATCCAAATAGGTAATTATCTCCCCTTAAACGAGATAAAACCTATCGACGTAAAACAGATAGATGGTCTATTCATTTATGGGCCACTAGCAGGAAGAATTTGGTAGCTGAGACTTCCTAGTACTGCCAAGTAAGTTGGGTACTTACATCTATAAGCCACGTTGACGTGAATCATCGAACCTTACAGATAGTAGAAACGAGACTCCGTCCTCGGACATTTAGAAACTTATACAAAACTAATTACTTCCGCTACTACCACTCTTTCTTTTGAGGTTTTTCACTATAATGAACTGTCCTTATAACGCGGTATATAGTCATAAGATATGTAATGATATATTTTGAGATACCGATTTTGATGGATTAAATATCCTGGACAAACCTAGCCAAAAATTTTTGGTAGATTGAGAAGTGTAGAAATACCAAATTTTGCTGAATAAAGTTATCAGCGTCTTGTTTAGAACGAGTTTATTAAACCTTAAGTCTTTCCTTGGTCACACAATCGGATAACACAAATTTAATCTCGGGACGAGATTTCTTTAAGGGGTAGGTACTGTAACATCCGAGAATTTTTGAAATTTTGAATGACGATTTTAATCTTTGACTTTTCGAGTCTGACTTGACTTTTGACTTTTGGTCTTTTATTTTCACATAAAAGCGATTACGCAAACCTGGTAATTTTTCAGAACATATTTAAAGGAGATATATGTTATTCCTAGGTGGATTTATCAAAAACGAGCAGCTAAATCACGTTTTTATTATTTGGACTCTAAAGTAATTTGATGTAAAACGACATTCCTGACAACTTTTTAGTTTTGACCGAGACCCGAAAAGCGTCAGAAAGTGACTGAAATGCCCTCGCAAGATTTAGAAATGAGAAAATAATTAAATTATATTTAATTAACACTTTTTAATAAATAAAAATATTTAATAAATTAGTCATCATTTATTCGAAACCGTTTGTTGATAACGCGAATATACTAGTTAGAAATTTATTTTTATTTTTACTTTCGGACAAAACATAACCGGGTTTCAAAATAAATAACAGATATTTTTATAGATATTATAAAAATGTTTATGAAATACTATCAAATGAATACTCATTTTTATTGGAAAAATGATTTGAAAAACAATGGCGCAAGTTTCGTGTTTTGAATCATCCGTTAAGTCGCCCAAACGAGTCCCGAACCATTATTTTATTAAAATAATACTCACAAGTTACATCTTTAGGTCCTAGGGAAAATATTTATTCAACGTTACCCTAGACTATTCGTCTTTGCCACTTTTTATTGATAAATTTTATAAATATCTTTAAATATTTAACTTATAACATTTTTATTTCATTTTTATAAATAAAAACACACACACCCACCTTTCTTCCTCTCCCTCCCCTCCACGCCTGCCACACCACGCCGCCGCGCGGAAAACCTTTTCGGCCACAGATCAAAAATGAATTTCATCAAGCCGATCTACTCCGATCCCCTTGGTCACTCTCCCCCACTAGATTTCCTCCACACCACCACTGCCACGGCCCACCCTCTCACTGCCATTTTATCGTCCCAAGCATTATCGTCGTCTCCCATCGTCAACTCAATCCATCTTCATCATCACAACACACCCGTCACAACCATCACACCTACCACGCCACCACACAACCACCATAATAAGGGTGCGTGTGGTTTTATTTAAACTAAAAGGGAGTTGCGTTGGTTGGCATGTTCCACTTAGCAGGGTGCGTCTTGTTTCATTGGTAACACCACCACGTTGGGTGTTTGGTGTCGGGTTAGGTTTATATCACGAAAGGGGTGTGATTTTGATTGCGTTGGATTTTCACAGGGGCGTGCGTTTGGTTTTGCACCGCGGCGGGTGCGGTTGGTTTGGTTTTGCACCACGAAGGGTGCGTTCGGTCTAAGCAAAGCACCACGAGGGTGCGGTTGGTTGTGTTCTCACCACGTAGGTGCTGTTGGTGGTAGAGCCACCCTCGTAGGGTGCGTTTGGCTTAACAGCCACCACCAAGGGGCGTTTGGTTCTCGGGTTTCACATGCAAGGGTGCGTTTGGTTTGGGTTTAGCAGTAGGGGGATGTTTGTTTTGTTATTTTTAACAGCCGTTAGAGTGTGTTTAGCTGCCGTGACAGCCGTTAGGGTGCGTTTGGTTTATACTTCACAAAAAGGGTTCGTTTGGTTTTATATATATAAAAAAAATGGCTTGGTATTTTTGTGTGTTTGGTTTAGCGAAACGGAAATAAACTATAATCAATAAAGTTATATAAATATTAAAAAATCGAATAAATATTGGGTGGTCTTAAATTTGTTAATTAAATTTGGTGTTTATAATTGGTTTAATTTTAGATATAATCCGTTATATTTATTAATATTTCAGAACTCTGCGGACGTTTGAGATATGGAAACTTGCGAGAAGAATACTTGCAACACATATTGATTAAGGGAAAAACGTTGAGTTTTGCGAAAACGGAAAACGTTATAAACGGGAAAGTCATGGCGAAATGTATATAAATTTCTATATTTATAAATGTTTTACTAAAGCTACTATTATTTTAGAAGCCGATAAAATGGACTAAGTTATATTTTAAAAGTATATTAAAATATAACTATACAATAACCTGAGCAACGAACGAAAACTATGCTTGTACAATGAGACAACTATTTTAGACACGACCTGTCGAGAAACGAAATACAAAACTTATAAAAAATTTAATTTTATATTTCATAGTTGTCAGCCAGTAGATAACAAGTTAATTGTTGTAAAGCTTTTATAACAATCGTTTAATTATTTGGTAATCTTAAAACGTACGATTACGTTTATACAGGAACTTTTTATTTAAATTAAGTGATGGTTTCAGAAAAAAAATCAGAGTCAAAATTATTGGTTTAATTATTTTTCTCACGGTTATATATATAATACTTGCAAGTGTTATATACTTTTCAGAAATCTTTGGGTTGTTATCTTTGTTATATAATTCACGGTATGAATTATATAAGAGTTAATTTTCATATGTAATATATAAAGAATATATTACGTACTTTGCGTTCACTTTCCAATTTATTTATTTAACTAACTACCAAACTATTACAACTTGAAATCTCAAATCTTTTGTCAAACGTGATTATTTGTCGCGTTGACGTACCATCATCGGAAAAATCCAAAATCTTATCCTAGGCTAGTGGGACTTAGCAGTTAAGTTAAGCTGCAACTTCTTGATCGAGCGCTTCGTCTTCGTTGGTTTTTGTGTCGGGCATATCAGATGGCATTTTTGTCTCAATCAGCTTCTAACATCTAGCGGGTTGCAGTTCTAACCTCGCTATCAATCTTTTGAATGTTTTTATAATACCCACTGAGGGGGGGTATACATGCTTGTCTACAAACTCTTATACTTACTCGGTTACCTTATAACAATGTGATTGTTTTTAAAGGATATTGTGAGTTTATAGCCCCATGTTTTATTGGTTTTACATATATTTTTGGTAGGTTTGAGACATTGTGTTTACAAATGTATTTACATGGTTGATTACAAATCGGTTTATATACTCATTTATATATCTCGCGAGGAGATACAATACTATGGTTTAAATTTTTAAACGTAATCCACATACTATATTTTTATGATTATGGATTAGCTTAAGTGATTATGAAACTGTTAATTACTCGGAGGTAAGCGCGAATGTTATAAGATAGATCTATTTGGGATTGACAATCTCCGTTTCGGGTGATTAGCTATCACTGGATTACGAACGTTTCCTTGTCGGATTACAAATTGGATGGCCGCCGGCGGGCCAACAATCAATACGACATATTATTGTAATATGGCCCGGGTGTTCTTGGAGCGGGAACACCCATGATGGGAACATATTCTTGTAATACTGCCCGGGTGTTCTTGGAGGGAACACCCATGATGGGAACATATTCTTGTATTACTGCCCGGGTGTTCTTGGAGGGACAATACCATCATCACATACCACAAAAACATATAACATGATGGGAATCTTATTCTTGTTATTACTGCCCGGAGTGTTCTTGGAGGGAACACCTACGAATGGGTTTATTCTTACTTTGCCTTGAATAAAGTGGCTTACATTTATGTTACGTCGTAGTTTCATAAACATTGGGGTGTAATCATATTCACACTGAGTGACTATTTGTGATTAGGTCAATGGTCATGCATACTTTTCAAAATCTTGGATTTGAACATATATTTTATACATTTTGGGACTATTTTAGGCTCAAACTCCATCACATTCCTACATTTTTTTTGAATTGGTCATGCATACTTTACCATTATTTGATTTCTATAAATATACCAAACATTTTGGAAGACATTTGAGGATTTTAAATGGCATAAACCACTTGACGAATCATTTGGTTCTGTACCCCATAAAAACTTTTTGATAAATTTAACAAATCTATGAACCTCTCCAACTTTATGTTGACCGTTTTTAGCATGTTTTTCTCAGGTGATATAGATACTTGCTTTCTTGAAGTGCATTGCGTCTATACATTCAGTTTTTTCATGGTGATGCCAATTATGGACAAATGTTATATCAATTTTCAAGGAAATCAAGGAGATTATTTTTAATACGACACATGTAGAGGTCGTTTCTCCTGTATCTAGCACTCGTGTATTAGGAAGTAAATTCCCCCGTGCATATTCGCTGTGCACGCATTTTTGGAGGTGTTACAACTTACACCGCCACTACCTCCACCATTCCTATCTCTCCCACACTTACACCCCCACATTATAGAGCTGCATGGCTCAGAGGAGAAGCTACAGTACCATCCATATATCATTCACTACTTCCAGCAGGGACGCCACCATTGTTACCTATACCACTACCTGCACCATCCACCAGCCGCAGAGCTGACATTCCCGAGGCTGACACGTCACCTCGGAAGAGGCTACTACTTACTGCTCCCACACCTAGGGTTAAGGTTGGGGAGAGCTCTGCTGCTAGACAGCCAGGATCTACTATGGCCCGCAGGGTCGATCACAGTTTTGTAGATACTGTAGATACCAGGGTTCAAGATACTGAGAGAAGGACTATGGCTTCCGTAGAGGTGGTCAACCTGAGGGTCGGAACCACAGACCCTATATCCTATCCCCACACCTACACCCCAACCCACCTATTTTATATTTCTTTTTTTATTACCAGGCAGATTGTTCGTAGAGAGACAGTTTAGGGTTTATAACGATTTAGGAGGCCCAGGAGGACGGGTCCCCTTGCCCAACTTGTGCTAATGAGAGCTGAGATTGAGATATTGAGGAGATAGATGGTTACGAGCAAGAGAGTATTGAGACCCGTTAGGCCTTAGCTAGATCTGAGGCTTACGGTAGGGCATTAGAGGCACAGATTACAGTGTTAGAGACCTAGGCGCGTCGCCACTAGTGGCAGCGTCAGGACGCGAATGATCGCGCGACTGGAAATATCATTCATATTCAGGCCTTGGAGGCTGGAGCACGTGTTGACACCTTAGAGGACACTGGTAGTAGTGCCTAGGGTTACCTTGCTATGATATTGTAGCTATACTATATAACCTGCTAAGTTTTTATGGGTTACTCCCAGCTAGCAGACTGTATAGATCTTTTGTTTCGGTTTAGCTATCATATATAGCCTACTAAGTATTACGGGTTAGATCCCGGCTAGTAGGGCTTTAGGTTTATTTTCATTTTGTAACCTAGCGGTAGGGAATCATTTTGTACCAAACAGATCATGTATGTTTCTAGACAGATCGTGTATGTTTCTAGATTATATATGGAATGGATGTATTATGTCATGTCGATCTCGTATTGGTTGTATATTTCACTGTATGATGTGATCTCATTTTATTTATTGTGCATATGCCATGTCACGTTATGATTGTATGAAATCTAACGGGTATTATATTTTCTTGTGCCTTGAAGAATAATGGCAACTGTTAATCAAGGGATGAGTGTCGAGGAAATTGAGCAGATTGTAGCCCAGCGAGTGGCTAATGCTATCGAGGCTATTGCTATCTATGAGTCAATAAACCAAACCAAACAGCGAGAAAACAAAGTAGTAGGGAATGCTAGCAACAAGAGGAAGTGGGAAGGTGACCAAAATGGAAGCCCAAATCAACAACAAAACAAAGAGCATAAGGTGTTTAGAGCACACTCTGTTGGGCCAAACTACAAGAAGGAATACCTTGGATCTCTACCTCTGTGTAACAAGTGCAAGTTTCACCACATTGGCCTGTGTGCGGCAAGGTGTGAAAATTGCAAGTGGAGGGGTCACCAAGCAAGAGATTGTAGGATCTCAGGCCCGAAGACAAAACCAAGGCCCTCAATGGCAAAACTGAAAGCTGAAGTCACCTGTTATGAGTGTGGAGAGCTAGGACACTACAAAAGGGATTGTCCACTAGTGAAGTTTCAGAACCGTGTGGACAAGTATTGGAAGGGAAAAGCTTGTGGAGACTCTAACGCCACGACATCTATCATCAACATCTAATGGGAGACCTATTACCTAGTAAAACCTAAGTTGGAATTATCGTAGACTCTATGTCCTTAAGAATTCCCGTTGTATTTTCTCTTAAATTTCAGTTGTACTGTACGAATGATTTCAAATTATCTATCAAGTAATGTATCACAAAAATTTCGTCAACTTTACTTTTGCTATCTGTTATGCAAACCAAATGGTAACACTATTTTGACAAAAATGAGCGTTGCATCGTTAGCCCTCAAATATACATAGTCTGATCACCTATGTATATTTGGTGCATAGACTGATCATCTATGCATTCAGGAAGGACCATGCCATGCTGATAGTAGTCACCTTAAAACTTTTATCGAAATTCAAAATTTCTACTGACTTTATCAAGGAACAAAATTTTGCGTACCTATAAAACGTATTTATCACAAGGAACTCTTACACTCCCTTACTATAATCATAATAACCTAGTAAACTCTTACTCCATCTTACAATAAAGTCGACATCACCTTACACCAAATCTTAGGCCAAAAAGGCGAAGACGTATCTGTAGCTACCTAGGGACAACCTTCCGAAAAGTTCGGCCGTTATCAAGGGAATTAAGACCCGTACCAATGGAATTCTACATTATGATAGCAAAATTTACCTAGCACACATTAGGAGGATTTAGGCGAGATTTACACCTCTTCGTCAACATCATTTCGGAAGGCAACTCGAACTGAATTGCGGGACGCAATTCTTTTAACACGGGGAGAATGTAACAATTCACATTTTCACATCTTTTACGACTTCGATAATTCAACTATTTATTTTGGACTTTTACGCGTTCGCTTTTATTTCGCGTCATTTGGTTAAATCGCGTAGGTTAAAAGTTATCATTCAACGTAAACGGGCATCAATCAATTCAATGTTTACGTCAAGCAAGTATTAAATAATTATTTTGAGAATAATTATTATCTTTACGCATTTTATTTTTATCGGTTACGTACAATCCTTACGTTTCGCGATAAATTACGTTTAGGCATTCCCGTAACCACCAAAATAAATCTACGCTTCAACAAATACCTATTTTTATTTCCAATGATCAAAGTTTTATAAAACTTTATCCATAAATGCATATGTGTTGTCCCATATAAAGATAACCAATAAATAAAGACAATTGATACAAGTATAAATTATAAACAAGAACTTATACTTTCAAGTAAAATGCAAGTAACACTTTTATTATCTTTTC
>BQNB010027452.1:37083-57621 GCA_026074375.1 Tanacetum coccineum | reverse complement strand
AAAACAAAGAAAATAGAAAAAGATAAAAAATAAAAGTCTAAAAATTCTAAAAAAAATCAGATTAAATAAAGAAAAAGTTAACAAAACTAAAAATGTAAAAATGCCCAAAAGTTACTGTAGCAATTAAAAGTAATTAAGCTAATTAAAATAAACCCTAACTTAAATTAATTAAATTAAATAAGTTAACTATACTAACTAACTAGGACTAACAGTGAAAAGGGACAAGGACTAACGAAGTAACAGGCTAACTAACAAAGGGGACTAACAATGTTAACTATAAAAGAAGAAATTACACAAATGGTCCCTGAGGTGGACCCCGATTACAAAAAGGGTCCAAACAGCTTATTATCAAAAAGCTATAAAAGCAAAGTTGATAAGGGGCTTAAGGGGAACAACTTTTGTAAAAGCACTTATGCTTTTAGTTGGCTTAATAAGCTAGAAAAGTGAGCTTTTGGGGCTGCAACAGCTTATTAGCTTATTTTTCTTTCTTTTTGGGGTTTAAGCCAACAAATAAGCTAGAAAACTATGGGGGACAGTTAATAAGGAGAGGGGAGTCCTAATTATAAGCTATGGCCATCTAATAAGCCCTAAAATAAGCTGAACTATGAATAAGCTATATTGACAGTTTTAAAATAAAACAGAAAAAAGGGAACTTTAAGCTAGATTTAAGCTAACCTAGAAAGGGAGATAAGCTATAAGGTTTTGGGGACTTATAGGGCAACTAATAAGCTTTAAATAAAAGCAATAAGATCCTAATGCTTAATCTCTAAATAAGCTAGAAAAGTGGGCTGAGCTATGGTGCTCAGCACCAGGGGAAGGTGCAACAGTGGCTAGGGGTAGTTTTTGAGCTTATGCAATAAGCTCTCAAGAGCTTATTACCTAAAATCAGTCACAAACAGATTAACAAGACATGTAATTAAGCTTATATTCAAAATTTGGTTTATATTTGAGGACTTAATCCTGCTGGTTTTGTGGCTTGAAAATGGGGGTTTTCAAAAAAAAAGCAAAGCTAAACTTTGACTTATATTGTCAAATTAAAGGGACAGCAACAAGGGGTTGGTAAATTGGCTAGAAACAACACCCATAAGCACAAACTCAATGTGCTTAAGCTGCATAAGCAGCTGGAGCACTTAAGCTCATATTGGCTTATTCAAATTTTGACAGATTATAGAAAGGGCACAAAAACTTATTTTTAAACTAAAAATGGTGATTTAAATGGCCTAATAAAGCCTACACACTCAGCCAAAGTTGGCTGAGTGAGCTTGACCCACAACAACACCCATATGACCCATTTTGGGACTTATCCAAACACCCCCTTATTTATATAAAAATCGATTTTTTTACTGATTTTTGGTGAAATAAAGCTAAGAAAAATGTTCACAAGTGGGGTTTAATCACTTTAAAACATTCTTACACAAGTTTAAACAGGATTAAACAACTTAATTTATATTTCAAATTTCGACAAATGCAATTTCACAAACACACTTAACTTTTATTAAAACTGAAAGTATTACAATAAAAACTTAAAAAGAAACTGAGTACAATGATTATAAAGCAAGCTTAATTAAATTTTAAACTAAGAAAAGTAAAAACGGGATGATTTTTCTTTGGCTTGTTCTCTTCTCTTTTATAGAGGCTCTCAGCCTTCTTGGCTCATGGTTTGTGTTTCTTGTGAGAGTACAAGGCTTCCCAATCAATCCTAGCCCTTCGTTGGCCTTATAGACCATCTCACCATTGAAGGGGGGTACGGGGTTGAGTGTTTTCCAATTGGGAAGGGTTATAGGGGCAGGGTAAGGTGGGAAAAGGTGAGGGGTGAGCTGTGAGGGTACTTGGGATAGTGGTATTGCAAGAAAACCGTGGGAAAGGGGAGTTTAGGTTTTGGCGGGTACGGGGTTTGTACAGGGGTGGGTTGCAGGTTTAAATGAAAGTTTTGGAAATGATGCAAAAACAGTCCCTCATGTTTCTCTCTCTTTTCATTTTATGTTTGGCCCCTTTTCAGTTATAAACATGTTTAGAAAGTGGCACAAATGGCCCCTCTGGTTTTATAACAAAAGAAAACAAAGAAAGTTTTGGGGAATTGCAAAACTGGTCCCTGCGTTTTATAACTAAAAGGATTTTTGGAAAATTGCAATTTCAGCCCTTGTGTTTTATTTTTCTATTTTTCTTTATAAAACAACTTTCAAACTTGGCAATTTTAGCCCCTAAAGTTTTATAAAAAAGGATTTTGGGCTTTTGTTGGGCTTGGGTTTGTATTGGGCTTGTATTTGGGCCCACTCTGACACAATAAACAGTATGATTTTCTCACTCTACATACACACACTTTCTCTCTCTACATGTTTACTTACTCTCACACCAGAGTCTAATCATGGGCTCCATCCCCACGGTAAGGCTAACGGTTTTTATTTGATTGTGCAGGAAATCATCTCACCTCTCTTGCTCTAGTACAAGATCTGACACTCAAATCATTCGGAGGCCCGGTTCAACGAAGGATTTGAGCCCTATTCTAAGCCCTGCACTTATTTTGTACTAACAGTGTCTATTTTAAATTTGTGGTCCAAAATATGAAAAAGTTTAAACTCAAAGTTCACAATAAAACTATATTTTTAGTGCGAAACATGTCTTAGTAAAAACGCTTTAGGAATAATCTTTTATAGTTTCACATAAAAAAGAAAGAAAAAGATGTATCTAAACTATAATATAATTAGCAGGTTTCTATTTGATAGATATTAAAAGGCAATGTAAAACAGAAGCACTTGTTGCTAATCTTAGGAATAGTCAAATTTCAAAGCCGAGAGGCCTATTTTCGGATTATGGCACGGGGCCTCAAAATTCAACGGGACGACCCTGATTATGAGTATTGACGGGTAACCCTCAGCATATCATATTGAACTATTAATTATTTAGAAATTTGTTGATTTTGTCTATAATTGAAGCACATCTCATGCATAATTTGTTCAGTCTTATTTTGTTGTCTATCACATGTTACGCAATTATCAACAATGTATTATTTCTATTAAACACGTGAAATATATAAATCAACAATCTTCGTTATACTATTTTTATTTTTCTTGAATACATTTGCTGGTCAATAGGTCTGTGTATTTTTTTCTTCTCATTATACTGAGATTAAATTTTACACGGCCATTTAATAAATAAAAAATATTTCTTTGATTGATAATTATTCTATATACTATTTGTGCTAAAAGTTTCCTCTCACAATTAAATAATGCCTAGACACATTTCTACAGTAACATGATTTTTTTAATTCACAAATATTACTTTTTTAATCATACTCATTAGCAGTGGCATCATGCAAGAGTTTTAATACTTCACAACATAACACGTATCCATACACGTTTTCTTATCCCAAAACATCAAAACCCACATAAAACACATTAACCCACTCACAAAACACATCCACACCTCTTTTTTCTCCAACAGCTTACACTAAAATTAATAACCCTAAATCACGAAATCATGTGAGAAAATCACTAGCCGGTGCTACAAAAGGTGGCACGGGTTTCTTTGATCAAGAAGGAGTAAGTTTTCACTTTTTAAAATTTTGTTAATTAATCTTTGGGTTGAAATTAGGGTTAATTTGAGGGGATTGGTTTGGATTCGTTTATCTTGATGAAGATAATGTTCTGTGTTTTAGGTATGCAGACTTTTCGAAACACTCAACAAGATGAGACGAGGAAACAGATGGATAAACGATTCAAGAAAGATGAGACTTTTGGAAACACTTAATCAAGAAAGATAAGTTTTCATTTTTATTAAGTTTATTTTGTATAGAATAAATAACCAATTTTATTAAGTAGATGTGGATGCATATCTGATACCAATGAACTGTATATATCGAGAAAAAGTTAGTCATAAGGAATCCTTTTGAACAAAATTTAGTATGTTATATAGTGAATTAAAAAGTTAGTCGGGCTAAACTTGAATTAGAAAGAATCTTTCGCACAAATACATGTAGATAATTTGGTTTTTGTTCATATACTTCAAGTAATATATGGAGCTTAGAATTTATAGTGCAACTCATGCCTATTCTTACAAATAACGTATCAAAAAAGGATCGTTTCACACTTAAACAAAACTTTTAATTAATAGTTCACCACAGATAATCAGTTTTACTTATGAATAAGCTAATTCAAGCTACTTATTGAAACTAACTTACTTCTTTCTAAAAGTGTTTACATATGCTTTTCAAAAAAAATGTACTATAATAAACACATAAGGGGGTGTTTAGGGTAAGCTTATATGTTATCAAAAATTCCCAATCCAAGAGATTCTGCTTATTAGCTTATTCTGTTCCCAAAGGTGATTTAACCTTTTTTATATTAGCTAAACCAATCTCCTTCAAAGTGCTTAAAAGCTTTTCCAAGACACAATAAGCTTTTAAACACTTAATATAAGCTTAACCAAACACCCCTTATTAACAGTCCTTTTAAACAGACATGTGCAGACACCCATAAATACAAAATCATTTAAAACTACTACTGTATTAGTTAATGTCCTGTAGAAGCTGTAGAATGTTTAGAATTGAAGTGTTTCTAACTTTCTATAATATTCTGTTGTACCAGTGGTAATTACAATGTTTGATTGACATATAGTTAAAGTATAATGTTTGATCATTAAATATAAGTAGTAATCAGGATATATATGAATAAAAAATTATGTAATATGTATCAATGATAATTGGCAACTAACTAATTATGGTGTTATTATAATTGATCGGAAGGTAGTGTTAATGCCTTTGCGAAAGTTCTAATTACTTTTCTGTTTGAACATGTCATCGAGCTTCAGAACACGTTGAAAGAGAGAACACAAGCGTTTGAGAAAAAGTTGTCAATTTCTGAAGAAAAGGCTGTTTAGGAAGGTATCTAATTAATCCGAATTTCTTTTTTATCCAAACAGTCTAAATTGCTTAGTCGCGTAAATTAAACATGAAATAAGGTAGTGTTTGTTTTTTCAGAAATGCCTCTTAACAACATCTTAATCTGACTCATTCAGACGCGGTTAGACATTTGGGTCATTAAGACTATTTGTTTTTTTCATGTCATTCAGAGGCGGTAAGAGGCAAGCAGTGTTAAGAGCGTTTTTTTAGTCTGGTCATTAAGAGGTAGTAAGAGACATAAACCTTTTATTGAACTAGATGTGGAGAGGATGTCTTAACACCTCTTAATGTCTTTTTTTTCTTAATTTTTTCTTACTTTTTTTGTTTTTATTTATTTTCTATTTTGTTATGATTTTTTTGGGTTTTTTTATTTCTTGATTTTATTTCTTGTTTCACCTTCGTATTATGTATTAAAAGTATTAAAACATGAATAACCGCATATGTTTTGTTTACTAAAGAGTATATAAGATGATATGTGACAATTCATATTTTGTTCAACTTGAAGGGTTCGGTTTCGGACACATATATCTTAATTCTAACGCGACTCATTTAGTTAATCGTTTTAAAAAGTTCGGTTTAAACTCTGACACATTTATTTTTGTCAAATAAACATAAGATTGCATTTTTGTTTAAAATACTTTTAACTTTAAATTGATTATATTATAGAATTTGTTTTTTATATTTAATAAAGTTTATTTCTTGTGCGAATGCAATCGTTTTATTTTTAAATTGTAAAAATTATAGTTTAACACATCTAGACATTTTTACCAAAACAAACAGTTTTATTTGAATCAAATTCAGATTCAGATTTTTCAACTACTTATTCAGATTCAGATTGAAATCAGATTTAGACTTTTCTACCGAATATTCAGATTCAGATGTGCGAATCAGATTCAGATTGAGAGCCTCTTAATAAAAACAACACCTAAGTAATCTCAAACACCCTGATGTATAAACTATGTATCGTATGATTCATATTATTTTGGAACGATCAAGTAAAATTGCTAAAAAAGGGAAATTGTGATTATATCGGTTGTGATTATATTTGTGTTTGTGCTAGCTAATTTAAAATTTTCTAAAAAAGGGAAAATTATGTGGTTTAATGTTTTTGAAGTTGTCGATTTATCATTTTGGAATTTAGGGGATGTATTGTTAACGTTATTTGTGGGTTTACGAGCTTCGTAATAAGCTTATATAAGCCCACGAGTTTCAGAATAACTAGAATGTATGAGCTTATGCAATGTAAGACAAAACCAATAAGCTCATAAGTACACAAATAAGTTTAAACATACATCCCTATAATAAGGACTAACCCGATATTGCTTATGTCGATGGCATGCTAGCTATATCCAATGGGAGTCACGCTTATAAGTTTACACCCAAACTATCATCAAATAATGACAATGCTTATTCAGAAAAAAAAATTGGTTGCATGCTAGATATGTTTATAGTTTTAAATGTAAACTCTTGGCATTACAGATTTTAACCAAAACTTAAGACCTTTTTTAAGCCACCGCCAATGTTGTGCCTCGATTACAGAACCAACAAGTGGTATTTTACGGAAAAATGGCCTAGCTGGTCAAAACGGGTGAGTGAATGTTTCTGAGATTCTTATAAATCTATCTACTGCACTACATAAGTTGTTTCAATAAGCTATACCCAAACATCCCCTTAAATGATGTTTGTGGTTAAAATATTTATTAGTTTTTGGGTATGCAGTTTGAAATAAACATAATTACATTGCTCTAGGTTTTAAAAACGTGTAGTCAAATAAACAAGTTCGATATTAATCAATTTTAAAACTTGCTTAATATTTTCTCAATAGGCAGCTCCAATCGTATGTACAACAATGACTTTTTTGCCCCAAATGTAAGCTGCTTTCCATTTAGTAATATTTTCTAATTCTAACTCTTTGTAGGCCACATGTGCGTTTGCTGGAAATCACACAATCAAATGGGAAGGACCTGATGGGTAACGAGATTTGTAGATACTGGGATTTTAGCAATCATCAGGTTCAGGATGGATATCTTTATAAAGGGACTGCCATTGAAGAAATGACGTGTGTTACCGACGAGATATCCCAACAGAATATGAAGCATCGTTGTTACGGGTATGTAATCTATTCTTTCTTTCATCTTCATCATTCAAAAACCATAAAATAACATGACATTCATTCAGAGATAAGCATTTAAATAAAAAAACAACACCGTAATCAGACCCTTTATTGAAATAAGCCTTAACATACTAATGGACCCGCTTTCTTGTACCTAATACACCTAACAATGTACAAGCTAAAATAACAATTAGCTTGGTACCACGAGTGGGTTAATACATTTACATTGCATTTCACATAACATATTTCAGTATCATTTGGTTGGCTAATTTAATACATAGCTTCTTATATTTAGTGAGCACCCTCTAATGCACGGTTTGGGTATTCTGATGGATACAACAGTTGTACAATTATAATTAATGATTGGTTGGTTTAGCTTCAAGTCCATCTTTGAATATTGTCAAACTAATGTCAGTCAGTAACGTTTTGCATATTAATCTCCTATTATGTCGTTTTCAAGTTACGTCAGCCGAAAAGTTTCAAAATAATCCACACAAAGTGAGATTATGAAATATAAGTCCAAAACCATATAAGAAATAAGCCGACTATATAAGCCGAAATAAACATGAGTGGTTTATTTTTTGTATGACTAAAATGTGTGAAAATGTGCTAATGCAAGTGGATTTAGTAGGTGGATACTATGATGCGGGGGATAATATTAAGTTTGGGTTTCCTATGGCATTTACTACAACAATGATGTCATGGAGTGTGCTTTAATTTTGTGGTAAGATGATACATGAGTTAGGAAATGCGAGAACCGCTATCCGTTGGGCTACTGATTCCCTTCTTTTAGCTATCGTAAAACCCAACGCTATTTATCTTCAAGTATGTGTATATAGATGTGAAATGTTACTTTGTTTTGGCTTATATAGTGGGCTTATGGCTTATTTTTTTGGGTTTATGTTTCATAAGCTCACATTTTGTGGTTTATTTTTTAACCTTTTAATCTAATGTGTTCAACTTAAAGATGTGATAAGTAGATAATGAATTTGTATAATAATTTCACATTCGAAAAATTATTATATCTAACACGGACCTCTGAGATGGTGTTTGGCTCGCATAATCTTCTAGAAATGAAAGAAAACCCTTACGTAGATTCAACATAATTAGTCGCTAAAGGTCCGCTACACAACAAAACAATAACTTTCTTATGAATAGGTTGAGTTAATAAAGAGGTGTTTGAATTGCATATTTTTGCATGTTTTAAAAATAACTACTTCTGGAAGTGATGTTTAAATTTGCTTATCTTGTAAAAAAATGCGAGAACATTCAAGAAAATAATCAATTGTCTGAAACTCATGGTTTGTTGTTGAAGTGATTAATGTTTGAGGTCTAAAAACCAGTTCTAAATGTGTGTCATTGTCTGTATTGCATTTTAGATTATTGACTTAGTTGAAGAAACAAGAAAGAAAATATGAAACAAACACACAAGAAGAAGAAATCTACACCAAATATTCAATGAAACATTTCATAAGGTCCCAAAATAGAGACAATAAGCCGGAACAAGAAAAGGGAAACCAGCCATCTAAATCAAAAACGTCTGCTGAGGTATAAACATGTTACGAGAAAAGAAATTGTTCTCTTTGGTCAGGACTATAAACAGGTAAGTATTTACTTCCAACTTCGGGTTCTAGGTAAGTATCACTTCATATTTACAGGTACAACTTAATGCCACAAGTTTGTTAAAGACCTCACTGTATACGGGATGACACAAAGTAGCATTAGCGATCAAAGTTGTGGAGGATAACTGAGATGGCTGGAGTGATTCATTATTTTGACCCAAAACCGGTTTGTTATGATTGGAATGGAGCGGCTGTACATACAAACTGCAGGTGCATACATAGACTCAAGTCGTATATGTGGAAAACGTAGAGAAGGGGGGTGAATACATTTTTGATTAAAATCTTAAAACTTTTGCATCAAATACCCGATCAATCATGACTTAATATGAAAAGTACCAAATATAGTCTATGACTATATGAACAATGAAAAACATAGTATAAGCACGTAGTCACAACACAAGCATAAACATTAAGCTACAACACAAGCGTAATTATAAAGTAAAGAGATGATGATATGTAAAAGATAAAGCAAACAAAACACGATGATTTATAGTGATTCGGTCACGGAGCTTCTCTCCGCCCTACTCAAGTCGTATATGTGGAGGATAACTGAGATGGCTGGAGTGATTCATTATTTTGACCCAAAACTGGTTTGTTGTGATTGGAATGGAGCGGCTGTACATACAAACTGCAGGTGCATACATAGACTCAAGTCGTATATGTGGAAAACGTAGAGAAGGGGGTACATTTCTAATTAAAATCTTAAAACTTTTGCATCAAATACCCGATCAATCGTGACTTAATATGAAAAGTACCAAATATAGTCTATGACTATATGAACAATGAAAAACATAGTATAAGCACGTAGTCACAACACAAGCATAAACATTAAGCTACAACACAAGCATAATTATAAAGTAAAGAGATGATGATATGTAAAAGATAAAGCAAACCAAACACGATGATTTATAGTGATTCGGTCACGGAGCTTCTCTCCGCCCTACTCAACTCCCCGAGTACCCCACTCGAGAGTTACTTCACTAGATCAACAAGCTCCCTTCTCGGTTGGGGAAACCTTACACAATGTTGCTTATACTTTATCCGGTACTAAGCTAAATACCTAGTCCTAACACCGGTAGAACCAACCCATCGTCGCTTACACTTTATCCAGTACAAAGCTAAATACCGGGTTCTTACACATAGGGTAGAACCAACCCAAACCCGTTATGTTTTATGACCCAACATAACAAACCTTATGTTTTATAGCACAAACACATAAACCATCTAATCTAATTAGTGATACAAGATAATGATGTTATTACAATGATGATCCAAGACAATGTGTCTAATGGATTTGAATGCCTAATCTAGATGAACCCCCATTAATAGGAAGCCTTGAAATGAATGAAGGTGATGAGATCTATAATATTTTAGATCTTCATATACATATGCTTTGTGGTGGATGGAAATGGCAAGATCTCTAAGGCTTGCTTTGGTGGATCATCATAGAAGTATTCTTACAACCAAATGAATGTTAGAGCATTATAATCATATGTAAATGAAAGTGATTAATGAGTGTGTTCTTACATATCTAAATGACTATGAAAACTAGAGAGGTATGTGTGAAAAGGATGATCAAATGGTGAGATTTAGCTTGCTATTTAAAGGCAAAATCCTGCATTGTAGCCCGGTTTCGCCAATTCCATATGCAGGATGGAACTGGCTTTTATAAGCCTATGGAACCGGCACATAGTTTTGCAAAACCGGATTTTGTATATCAAAACACCCCAAAATCTTATGAAATCTTTCAAGATCTTGCCTAGATATGGAAAGATTATGGTGATGTCATGCATGATGTAAAATGCATTTTTATTTTCTTACAGTAAAAAAGTAAACTTGAATATTTAAAAGTGTAAGTAAACTTTTGTAAAATTAAATGTCTAGTTGAGTGCTTGTCAAAATAAAATGTATTTTAGCAAGTATAAGAATAGTGATGCATATTTATAAAATTACTTGTAAGTGCAAAATGTGAAATGAGGTTTGATCATAATGCAACATTACAAACATTTACGAACCTGTGTTGTAACATACGAGGACTCGAGACGTGGAGATGTGTTGATGTATATTGAGACAAAATATGATTACGAGTAACTTGTACAATTTAAGTTATGTATTACAAGTTACATGTTTGTCATCAACAAAACAAATGAGACTGTATAGATTAAATATCGTAATATTTGCACTAACAATCTCCCCCTTTTTGATGATGACAAAATATGTAAACGTAATATATAGTAAACGTAATATATAGTAAACGTAATATATAGTAAAAGTAATATATAGTAAATGTAATATATCCCCGTAATGCCTTTACATTACTTTCTCCGTTTACACTCTTCTCTCCCTTTTGCCAAAATAAAATGGGTGTGCCCTTAGAATTTAACTTCATTTCTCCCCGAAAAGGCGAGTTTGCATCATCCCTAGTAAAGTTAAATGGTCTACTCTACCCCCTTATGTTGTTTCATCCCCTAGGTAATTGTCCTTGGTCTATAGAGGATCCATGGATCAAATTTTCAAAGCTTAACCTACATAATGGTTAGTTTCGTGCAACATATATAAAAAAATATGAAAACTATATGATGAAGAAAATGACATCTTCCTTTTAGTCAAAACGCAAAAGATTGTCAAAGATTAAGAATGATGATGAATGCGTGCATGCTCCCCTTTGACGAGTGCTCCCCCTTGTTCGAGGCGTCAAGATATGATTAAAAATCTACAAACAAAAATAAGTGCAAAACTAGATTCGTCCTTGGATGAGTAAAATATATACAACAAAGTGTATATAAGATGTACTCTATAAATGCTCGACGAAAGCTCCCCCTTGCTCGAGGGCGTCAAGTATGATCCTACAAAACAAAAATTAGTGCAATAATAGGTTTTGTCCTTAGACAAATATGTCATATACAACAAAGTGTATAGACGGCTCAATATGATTTCTTGACGAATGCTCCCCCTTGCTCGAGGGCGTCAAAATGAACCTACAAAAAGAAAAATAAATATGCAAACTTCATCCTTAGATGAGTAAGCCATATACCACAAAGTTTATATGCTTGAACCTACAAAATAAAATTAATAATTGCAAACATTGTTCGGAGCTAAGTATGCCATATACTGCACCGTGTATATGAGTGAATCTAAAAAGAAATGATATGAAAAGGCAAATTTCGTCCATAGACAAGAATGCCATACACACTAAAGTGTATATTTGAACCTACAAAAAGAAAACTTAGTATAATATATACTTCGTCTTTCGAGGAAGTCATATATAATAAGATGTATATATGAAGTGATATGATTCTTCTAAAACTAGAATGAAATACAATTTTATAAAAGAAACTCCTAGAAACGTAAGCTAAAAAGTATAATCCTACTACTTGCATCATCGTGGTTGGCTTTGGTGGTGAGGTTGTAGAAGATTGTAAGGACGTGTTTGAGAATGAGACGCATTTCATTACGAAATTCACTTGGCTTTTGCCAACATAGGAAAATGTGCTTATGAGAATCGGGATATGTAGATGACCTGTCGATCCATATGTATTTTGGAAGGCGATTCAACCTTCATGGGTAGTAGTGGTAGTGAGTAGGTTTTGGTTATGGTGGTGAGAAGTTTCATGGTGATTCATCTTGTAAGAATGACTCGGGGGAAGACTCAAGTTTGATAGTTGCAAGAAGGTTCGTATCTAAACCTTACCTTTTTGGTTGATGAGGCAATTGAGGTGATAGACATGATGACTTTGTGAGTAGTGAAGTATGAGGCAGAAGATGGTGGTGACAATGCAAGCAACTAACAATGTATGCACAAAGTGATGAAGATAATTATGCATGTATGATCATGTAATGAGAGATATGGATTAGAGTATGATAAGAGCACCAATTAACTTGATTATCGATCTTTATTGACCTACACAATTCTAAACGGGTTAGTTTTAAGTCAAATGCAAGAAAAAAAATATAATTTTACAACATGATAGTTCAAACATTTATACCAACAATACGAATGAAACTTATTCAAGTATTATTACATGAGAGAGTTAACAACTAGACATATAGATAGACATATATGCAATTAAAAAACATGTTTTCAAATAGACACAAAAATAGGTATACTCTTAAGCTAAGCGAAGAGGAGGACATATGTTGCAAATAGCTTAAAATGCCATAATATATGTTTGAAAAATATTGGATGATTCTATGAGTTTTAGAAGGACTTAAAAGCTAGATAAGTCAAAACTAACTAATGTGTGACCTTACTACAAGTATAAATAACCTAATTAAAGTGTTGAATGCAAAAGTTAACAACCTCAAACGGCAAAAATGACTACTATAGAACCGGCATGGACGGTTCCATCTGCTCAATGGAATTGGCTTTACTGCATATAGAACCGGCCCCTGCAGACAAAGTTCCTCAAATCTTAAAATTCTAGAAATGTTTCAAATGATTTCTAAACCTGTTTTTCGCTTGAGATAGTGATTAAACAGATTTTCTTAATAATGCAAAAGGCTTATGGTAAAGATCAAACGCTTAGATCCTATGATTTTATACTATCCCAAACCCTCCTAATTCTAGAGGGGAATAATAATCAAGAATCACGAGTTGCATAAAAACCAACCAAAAGCATAAAGGATTCAGTTTACAAGCAAGCATTCAAGAATTCAAACATAAACGATATGAGAAATAAAAACATTCATGCAAGAACATGTTCTAAATAGTTCAACCAAACACAAGTTTAATGAAAGAGATGATTTAGATTAGTAAATCGATTGCACTAACAATGACGTGAAAGATTAAGAACAAAGGAAACAAATAGGCACAGATCCAAAGATGGTGTTTTAGAAAATGAAGATGAGATGAACTTGCTTTAAAAGAAAATCATAGATTTTTACATGAATACCAAGAATACTTTGACATAACATAAGTACACAAGAAGCAAATAAATTATGTAGTAATGTCAAATAAGGAACAAGATGAAAAAATTATGCAAACCATGTTTGAGCATGTATAATTTAGACCATCATACGAATAGATATAAGAAAAGCCAACAAGGAACAAGAACTACCAAACATAGACATATCCATATCAAAATCATCATGTATCAAAATGACAAATTACGAGATCATATGAGACATCATATAAGAGTATATAAAATTAATTCCAATGCAAACATAATGCAAGTCATGTTTTAGCTTAAAATTTAGTAAACACGGTTTACAAGCATAAAAACATTTAGAACGTACATATTCCTTTCCTAAAGGATTACAGCATTTTTCAATAAATCGAATAGATATCAAACACTAAGATAACGACAATGGCAATATAATCAACAAGAAATTATAATCAACACTTGTATTATGCCCAAGCAAGATGTCATGATAGATTAACGAAGAAAAGATCATATTTACAACTAGTATGTAAAACATAGCATTAGTGGTGTTTGAGAGATGGAGAACAAGTTGATGAACTAGTGGTTATAGAGGATTAAAAATGATGAAATGGCAATATCAAAATGTGTAGATATTTTTAACAAAGTATTTTTAATATTCTCCTTTTTCAACAAGACCAAAAATATTTAACACCTTTGGTGGAAACGACATGACCAAAATTTGACATTTTGTTATTATCGTAGAAGTTGACAGTAATATATTACAAATCCTTTGAGAATATCTTTACATGAAACCAGACTCAATTATCTTTAAAATGGCGGGTGGCACAACTTCTAATTCCATACGATTGATTTTATACAAAAGTCTTAGAATGACCCATTTTCTACAAAACTTGTTGTTTCAATCTTATACGTGGCTAAAATGACCAAAACTCGACTTCTATAACTTGACATAACATGAAAACTTCTAGAATTTATTCTTAAAATATATACTTAAATATCAAAGACACACTTAGTCAACATGAACCGCAAAAACATTCTTTATGAGTTTTGCCAAACACTAGTTTTGACCCGTTTTAACCAAAACAATAACTTATTACGTTGACTCGCTTTGAAAAATACTTTTAAAACTACAACAAGACATAATTACACTTATCTTTACTTGAGTATTTCAGATGAAACATTCAAGATGCCAATCCCACTTTTATGTGCATAAATTTTATGACAATATTTGTCAAAACACTTATCTAGCATACTTAGTTCCTATCACACCCCGACTCAGGCGGAAACACGAGGCGTGACATACAATTGATTATCACAGCACAAGATACAAGATAGAGAAATCCTAAAATGCATTCATAAAAGTGGTAGTGGACCTCTTTCTCGAACCAAGTAAGATAATTGGTGGTAAGATATGTGAGACTTCATATAACGGCTCTTGATAGATCATTTATCTCATGTAAATAACCCACTTTGTATTAATTATTGCATGAATTGGTACTTAATTGTTTATATTTTTTATTTGTAGTAATTATCGAGCATTGGGAAAAAAATGGAGAAAATGACGTGTTTTGAAGCATAAACGAAGAGTTTAAGAATGTCGGACTGCTTATGAAATCATATAGACGTTTCATTTAGAGATTAGCCATTATCTAAAGAATCTGAAGAACTCAAGACCATTGCCTGACTTTGAATAATACGTCGTATCCACATCAGCTAATATGATACTTTGGTCAACTATTAAGAAAAGCACGTTTACGACCAATACTCCGTATCCAAAACCTCAATTTATAATATTGGTCAATACTCCGTATCCAAAGACCCAATACTCCGTATTGGTCAATACTTCATATCCGAACCAATACTCCGTATTGGTCAATTCTTCATATCTGAAGAACCAATAATCCGTATTGGTCAATACGCTGTATCCAAAAATCCGATATGGCGTGTTGAAACCACCTCAAGAAAATTCTAGAATATTTTATTCGTGGAGCCCACGCCAAGTTACCCTGATACGCCTTATTAAATTTCAATACGTGTATCGACCAATTTTCTGAATCTATAAATACCAAACCCTAAATACGATTTAAGGTATGCTTTTAACCACCAAGTTTGATTTCCATAAGACCTAAAAAGCCAAAAAGGTCTTGCAAAGTGCTCCAATCGATGGGAAATCTCTTGTAATCATGGTTAGTACGTTTTCCTTACATTAGGCTTGACCGCTTCTTTATCTTCTGTTTATCAGCTTGTGTGTGTTACTTGTCATCAAAGTAGTCTAGGAAACACAAAACCCGTGTCAGTCTCTCAGGCTAAACCCCCCCTGCGTTAGTTTTAGGATTATCTTAGGTTTAACATAGAATGGATTAGATTAAAACTAACTTAGATAACTAAAATAGTGATAGAATTAGGAATTAACGCTCTCGCTCATAGTGATCAACACCCTACTTACCAACAAAGCTACAGCTGATCGTGTCTACTGCCCGTTAGTGTTGTTTTAGGTTAAATCGGCAAAATATTAATAGTAAAACTTGATAACTAAAATAACAACCTACACGACGACACATTAAGTTTTTGGCGCCCCTTTCCGGGGAGTGAAGTTGTTGAATTCTTGTTTATTAGTAGTTTAGTTTAGATATAGTTTAGTTTAGATTGATTTGCATATTTGTGTGTGTTTGTTTGTGTGTTTTTCTGCATTGTTACAGTCTGTTAAAACTTTCCAAGTCGAATACTCAATACGACGTATTCATCTTCTTGGATACGGCATATAATTTTTTTCAAACCAATACAGCGTATTCGACTCTATCATCAATACGGCGTATTTGTCTATTTAACTGTTTTCTTTCCTAGCAAATTTATTACAGGTTAAAATGGACGACCCCAACATTACTATGGAAGAGTATATCAGGCTCGAGGAAGAAAAAGCTCGTAGGCGTGGTAATGTGTATAACTGAGAAACTGCTACGTATGGTAAGATCTAGTGTGATGAAGACATTCACGACCTAAGATCTATTGAAACTAAATTCCCAGCTATATTATATAATGACGTATTAACATCTGAAGTAGCGCTCTCATGTGAACCCATGGTAAGTACTCTTAAAGACAATCAAATTGACTTTATAATATAATTTAACGAATCCGACGATGAAGATTACACGGTAATTTATGACAAAAATTCATTTTCCTATTAAATAATTTTTGTCGACGATTTGAAAACGGATTCGGAAAATGATAATGATAAAGTTAATATGTCTTCGTTTTTGTCATTTGAACCTACAGTCGGTTATTTTAATGATTTCGACTATTTCAAAGATTTTGAGAAAGAGTTCCTAGCCATTGCCTACAATAATGCTCTGACATCTAAGTTAGATTTCTCGGAACCTACTGTAAGTCCTAAACATATCGATGAATTTGATAAAACATCGTTGTCTGAATATGATGGCGAGGAACAAAACATTATATACTTTAATGATCTATTTCCTTTTAACGTATATTATCCCGATGATTTATCGGATAAAGACAAAGATAATGATAAATTTTATATTGAACAATCTTCGGGGATCTATCAATTGAACCATTACCTATCGTAATAAAAGTCGATGCTCAATGGTCAAATAAACTTTTGGAAACCAGTCATGATACAACCAATAAATTTTTCAAAACTAATACTTTTAAGGAATTGGGTTTTAATATCGTGACTTGTAATTTTCTTAACAAAGGGACGCTAATAAATATTATCAAGAATTTATATGTGCCATTTGGCATCCCGTTCAACCCCAAATTATTTTATAAGGATGGGAGTAAATTGGGGCAAGTCTAACTTAAAGTCTTTTCTGTAAACAAAAGTGCTTGCCGGGAGATAACCCGAAATGTATTTCAATTTTCTTATCGAGTCTGTCTTTCCAGACTGTCTATATGGCGTATCCAAACCCCATGGATATGGCGTATTAACTTCCTATACAGTTTTTAGGTTTTTATTTCGAGTCTAACCAACGAATACATGGAGATACAAATTGCACTTGTTTTCTTATGCTTTATACAAGACCTTACTGAAAGAAAAGATGACTTTGGTGAAGTATTTATATTCAGGAAACTAGTGTGTTGTAGTCATGTTAGGATTCAATCCCGCATTTAGAACACACATTCTTGCTCGTAAACGCAACATGGAGGATTATACCGAGCAAATCCCAGGGGAGTTTCTAGTTCTAATTCTTTTAATTTCCCGTATTTAATGTTTTATTTATACAATGAGGGCGTTGTATAATTCAAGTGGGGGGAGGAGAATTAGAATGCTTACTTGTCCTATTTTTCACAATAAAATGATTAAATTATGCCTAAATCTAAATAAATTTCAAGCATACTTTTATGAAATTACTAGTTACATAACCTGCACACATAACCCTTATTAGATATTATGGGGATTCAGCCTTATCCGTTTCTGAATATTTACCTAAATCCCACAAAAATATGAGTGTGGCGGTGATGTTGTAGACTTTAGAACATGGCTTGATATATCTATTCAAGACCACAATAATGAGTACTATGGATTTAGATGGAGTAACTTGTTTAAACTGGTAAATTTATAGGAATACACCCAAAAAGCCTATATGTTATGTAATTAACTAACCACATTAGTTAGTTAATCCCTGTATAAACCCTTTGTTTACACTCATTTTTAGAGTAAGATTCCCCTAGAAAAACATGTTGAGCCAGTCCATTCTTTTTCTTACACCAAATATTTGTTTCGTTACACCTTTACACCTTAGCCTACCCTATTATATTAAGTCCTTAATCGGCTGGTAGTTGCTTTTGTGTAAAGTATTGTATTTCCTGTATTGCAATGGAAATTTTCTATCTCTGGTATGGTCGGTAAAATTGCGCAATGCAATTGGGCACGTGTTAATTTTTCATCCATGGTTAGGCCGGGAAATTGCTCAATGCAATGGGAATGTAAAAAGTAGTAGTTTTTCAGTATGTTTTGCTACTTTCACAAATTATTATTTACATCTAAAGTCTTGAGGATTGTAGATAAATTATCTGGATTGATCGTGATCGTGAAGATGGTGAAATTATGCAGGAATTCGTTGTATGGTTTACAAAAAAAAGAGAAAAAAAAGAAAAAAAATAGAAAATCGCAACAAAAAAAGAGGAAGAAGTATTTATAGTCGGTTTGTTAAAGCTTAAACTGATATTGAAGGATCAATTAGTCGTTGATACGCGTTATAAATCTATGATGTAAAGTTTTGTATAAAGTGGTAGATATCGCAACTTGATTTTGTAAAAGTATGTATAGTATGGATGATTGGGAAGTTGACCGTTACGGGAATGCCAACTAAGGTTGTTTTTCTCGATCTATGATCAAGACGTTTATGTATATATTTATGTGTCTTTATCATGGGAACGGTTGGGAAAGTATCTAGCAACTTGTGCCTTATTTGTTTTGGACTTAATCTATTTGTTTCATAAATTTTTATTTAACAACAATTTATTTCCCTTTCCGAATAACTAACCTTAGGTTTTCCTCGAATGAGGATGTGATCGAATCATGCATGTCTATTTTGTCGTTACAGCCATGTATGTGTGATTCAACCACCTTGTTGGTTTATTAATTTTGGTAATAGTTAGAAGATCATACCCTATATCACTCTACTAGTTCTACTCTTTAGCTTATTCGAGTTAAGGTTTGAATGCAATCATATGTGTCTATCCCATCGTTATGGATGTGTATGTATGGTCTTTGTCACATTTTCTAGAATATTGGTATCGGTAGAGACTAGATATAGTGATCAAACCCTTATAAGCCTTATAAATAAAAACCCAATTTACCTTTATAAACTTATTACTCCTTGGCTTTAGTGGTGGAGATATGTATCCATGCCAAGCCTATGATAGAATACTCGTTACATGTTACCACATGGATTAGTTGAGTAATTTAAGTGTTTTCATCTTCCTATTTCGTGAGGTGTTTGGTTGTGCACATGTAAATAATCAAATAAATGCTTAACAGAAAAAATATTAGGGACACATTTTTATAAACTTCTAAAGGCTACTTGAGTACAAGTAGGATTCAAGTGGGGGATATATGATGACATCAAATAACGTCACTTTTATAGCATCATTTATCCCAAGTAAATAACCCACTTTGTATTAATTATTACATGAATTGGTACTTAATTGTTGATATTTGTTATTTGCAGTAATTATCGGGCATTGGGCAAAAGATGGAGAAAAGGACGTGTTTTGAAGCATAAATGAAGAGTTTGAGAAAGTCGACTGCTTCTGACATCAATACGCCGTATCATTCTAGAAGAATACGCCATATCTAAAGAATTTGAAGAACTCAAGACCAATGCCTGACTTTGAAGAATACGCCGTATCCACATCAGCAGATACACCGTATTTGATACTTTGGTCAACTATCAAGAAAAGCACGTTTACGGCCAATACTCTGTATCAAAAACCTCAATACTCTATATTGGTCAATACTTTGTATCCAAAGACCTAATACTCCGTATTGGTCAATACTCCATATCTGAAGAACCAATACTCGGTATTGATCAATACTCTATATCCGAAGAACCAATACTCCATATTGGTCAATACGCCGTATCCAAAAATAGGATATGACGTATTGAAACCAGCTTAAGAAAATCCTAAAAATTTTATTCGTGGAGCCCACGCCAAGTTACCTCGATATGCCATATTGAATTTAAATACACCATATCAACGAATTTCCAAAGTCTATAAATACAAAACCCTAAATACGATTTAGGGTATGCTTTTAACCACCAAGTTCGATTTCCAGAAGATCTAAAAAGCAAAAAAGGTCCTGCAAAGTGCTCCAATCGATGGAAAAACTCTTGTAATCATTTACACTCTATATACGCGTTCGGTTAGCGTAATCTTTCATTACTTTAATCGTACATCTATGACTATCGGCTAATACCTTTAGGTATTAGCCATGTTTATGATAATTCTAATGTTCGGTTTGTTTATCTCGATTGCTTAATTTATCATTGATTGTTGATT
>BQNB010027452.1:10257-28672 GCA_026074375.1 Tanacetum coccineum | reverse complement strand
CGTTTATCCGTTGCTTACATAACATGATAAATTGGTAGGATCTTACGATCTCGGTCCGATCTTACGATCTCGATCTTGCAAAGACAAAAACAATCCCAGGTGGGATCGCGATCTTGACAGCCTTGGTCCTACTTACGGCTGAGCACGGTCCGAACACCGGACCGGACCGACCAAAACCAAACCGGTCCGAAAACCGATTCGTCCCAAACCATCGAACCAAGGACCGGACCAAAATGTAACCGGACAGAGGACCGAAAATGATTATAAGGGTAGACCGAGGACCCGACCGAAATACATTGGGTCCGGTTCGGCCTAGTTTCTGAGTCCTATGGGATCCCGGTCTATGATGCTCAGCTGTAGTCCTATTTAAGCGACGTGATATGAAGAAAATTATGAAGAACTCTTACTTACATAAAAAACAAAAATCCTTAAAAAAAACAAAGATCTATAAGTACTATTCATAGATCTATGAAACAAACTTTTCGGCGATTTGCGGTGGATGCAGCAACATTCCTGCAAGAGAATGGTCTCGGTAGCAGTCACTTTCTGGCAAGATGGCGATGGCGGCTACAACTTTCCGGCTGTACCAAACAACGCAATAAACAATAATGATTCAGATCCATTAATAAAACCACCGAGATCTGTAAAAAACCTTTAAAACTTGATAAATAATATCTCAAAACATAAAAATAAAATAGAAAACCTTTTTGGTGGCCATTGGTTACAGTGGAGGCGTGGGTTACAGTAGTGGTGATGTCCGGCGGCAGTGGTGGTCACTGCTGTGTATGTTTTATGAGATGAGAGTGCACTGTGTGTGTTTTTTAGGTAATAAGAAAAGTGAAAGTAAGGGGTGGCATGATTGAGTATAACAGCACAACCTTTGGGATGCCTGGATAATTGAAGAAGAGGTATTATAAACTTGAATTCTTGAGCATTCAATTAAGGCGTGTAGAATGTATGCAGCACAATTTTGTACATATGGCTGTGTCGATAATACAAAACATTTAAAGATACAACCCCAATAAATTTAGGGGCTCAATCTTTTAGTATAATAGATAAGATTTTTAAAGAAATTATATCCTTATGTCTTCAAAGTCGTCGGGTCTTCACACCACCTTCCATCTTACATTTTTCTTTTTCAACCCACCTTTTACGCGCCTCTTTCCATTTATCCATTCTGCTTCATCAACTCTAAAGTAGTTCCAAACTATATAAAAGGGTTTGATTAAATTCTAAGTTGAACTCTATTAAAAGTGTCATCCAAAGGAAAGTGTTATAAATTATTAGAAAAAGATCTTCTAAAGTTCATTTAAACTTAATTTAGAGGTAAAGTTTTCTCACATAGAGAATACCGAGGCTTACTGTGAAACCCTGTTTTCTTTATCCTTATGAGGGAACTTTATCTCTAAAGTTTAAATGAACTTTATAGGATTCTCATCATAAATTATTCGTTTGTATGCGGATATACATTTAGTCAACCGACAAATGAAATACACCAAGTTTAGCTTCTCGTAAGTTATCTTTTACTTATCTTCTTTCATTATCTAATTCTCTCGAACGTTCTATAATTATATTGTAACAGCCTAACAGGCCTCGTTAACTATGACAAGATGCTATTATATTTAATTCAAGATATTATCCCCCCTTGCACAATTTAAAGGGTGTAGATTTATAAAATATGTCCATCATTAATGTTGCACCTATCTATAAATCCGCCATATATATATATTTTTTAGAACGGCAAGTTAGTTGTTAGTGATTCGAGCTCACAGTCACATCCAATTCGGCAGTATGCAAGACTTGAACCTTCGTCTTAAGGGATAAACCTCACTCTTTTTTCGCTCCTAAAGGATAGCATTTCTCCGCTATAAAAAAGTGTAGGTATTACCCTTGTATATAATAGCGAAGCAAACGATATCATTTTGAGGGTTTAAAAACGACGTCATTTTGCTTTGGGCCAGACTCAGGTGTGAGTGGGTTGGGTTAAAGTAGTGTCAGACGATAGCATTTTGGGGTTAAACAATGTTGTTCTAAGGTTAATGAGTTTAATATGTCGTTTAAGCTAAATGATGTCGTTTTTGAGGTCTTGGGTATTTACAAGGCAGGATAAACACATACAAACTCACCATAACACACACACACACACACACACACTTACCAACACAGACAAATATTTGAACGACGATCGTCTACCACTGCATGTAAGTAATGCCTTCTTATTTATTTAGTTTATAGATTGGTCATCGTGTTCGTGGTTGGTGTTTTTAATTTTTAGGTTTAAAAGTGTTGATTTGTGTGTTATAGTTGTTGCATGTTGTTATATTTTAGTCTACTTTTAATTTGGTGGTTAGAACTTAGGATTGTTTTAGGGGTTTAGGTTGAAACGATCCGTGGAGGTCTTGATTGTGCTGTATAGTGTAATTGTTGGTGAATAGTGTAGTTATAGGTGTTGGGTGGTGTGTTCTATTTTTGTTTTTGAGTTAAGGTTGTTGTCTGGTGTAGTTTTTGGAGTCTTTTATTTTTTATTCTTTAGATGTAGTTGTTGCATGTTGTGGATTTGCAGTTTTTATTGTAATGGCCGCCTTATTTCGACTACGAAATGTGTGGCTAAAACTGTGTCGTTTAAAGTTTTCGTTGTACTATTTGAGCGTTTGTTTGTGTTCAAAAGTAATAATATTATTGGTCATTTTGTGAGGTTATAGCTTATGGCACCTTATATGGGTGTTTGTTTATATTTGTTTAAAAAATGTTGGCCCTCGACATATAAACCTGATGTAGGTGTTTAATCATGTTAGTATTCAACGTTTTGGGGTTAAACGACGTCATTTTGGGTGTTTAAAGCACATGCAGGTCCCGAAATGTGCGGGTGTTTGTTTATATTCGTGAGGTTATAGTATATGTGTTTTTATTGTCTTTACAATAGTTGGTTTTTGTCGATGTTGTCCTCGCTGCTGGTCAAAGGTTGTATATACAATGATGGTGAAAGGATAGGTACATATTGTGTGACAACCGAGACTTTAGCAGGTTAGTCAATCCGTTAGAGTTGACTAAAGTATTTATATGTGTTATAATTGAGTGCTTATGTGACCTTATGAGTATTTGTTATCAATCCGTGATGCGTGTTCATCTTTTTGTGATTGAGTTGTGGTTTTGGTAGCTATTTCATTTCGTTCACATGTTGTGACATTGAAAATGATAGCATGATTTTATGAGTATCGTGTTATTTGGTGCATAATTGTAGTATGAGCGTTAAGAGAATATAGCGCATTTTTTAAGATTTAATTAAGTCTAGTATTTAAGTTAATTAAGCGTAGGTCTTTCTAATTTAAGAAAGTAATTTATGAAGTGAAATTTATAGATAGTAAGTTTAAAACTAGTTTTTATTTAAAAGGTTCACTAATAAAGGGTTTTTATAAAAATAACAAAATAAAGGTAATTATACATTAAATAATATTTAATAAAAAAATTATATAGGGGTGTATGTTCGGTCGGTTATTAGGAAAAGAGAAAAAAAAGGAAAACTAATTTGATTACAATTAGAAAACTAAGTATTATAAATACAAATTTAAGAAAATCCTAAATCACTTTTTCTCTCCCTCTCTCTTTTGTTCGGACGAAACCTCAAGGAAGAAAACTTTTTTTTCAAGAATTAAGGTGTTGATTCGTGTGTGTTCGAGTGAAAGGTTTAGGTATGTTTTCAATTAAGTTCTTGTTTAATATTCTTATATTAGTAACTTTAATTGATAGATAATTAAGGTTTATAAATTTTCTGTAGATTAATGATATAAAACTATATGGGTGTGTTCGGGAATAGATTTGGAGCATGTTGGTGTAAACGGTTTAGATTAGAACGCGTTAATTTGAAGGTTAGGGTTTGGCAGAATATTAGGTCATGTTGCGTGAATGATATCTCACGCTAGAATGGTAACTGCTGTTATAGGAAAACTCAACCAACGGAAGATGAACATCACAACTTCTCCTGAAGTCTAGGACGCATGCTCTCAGCATGTATTCCAAGGTCTGAATAGTATGCTCACTCTGACCATCGGTATGAGGGTGGTAAGCCGTACTCATGTCCAAACGGGTTCCTAATGCCTCTTGCATTGACTGCCAAAACCTCGATGTAAAACGACTATCACGATCAGATATGATCGAAATCAGCACACCATGTCTAGCAACGATCTCATTCAAGTATAACCTAGCCAATCTATCCATCTTATAATCCTCACGCATAGGTAGAAAATAAGCAGACTTAGTTAATCGGTCCACAATGACCCAGATTATGCCATGCCCACTACTAGTCTTGGGTAGCTTAGTCACAAAATCCATGGCTATTTTCTCCTATTTCATCCTTCATATGGGTATTCATAAGAAAACAAAATCAGAATAATGAGATTATAAGATATAAAGTTAGACTTGTAGCTCAAGGTTTTTCTCAAAGACCAAGAATCGCTTATGGGGAAATGTATTCTCTTGTCATGGATGAAATTACTGTTGGTAGAAATATTACGATATATAATCTATACATTCTCTTTATGTTTTGGCGATGACAAACATGTAATTTACAACACATAACGTAAAGTGATTATGTTACTTGTGATCACAAATCATCAATGCATTCATACTAAAACATCTCTCGACGTCTCAAATCTGCTTCAACGAAGTTTGCACCCGACGTAAATCACTTAAGGTATAAATAAATAAATTCTTAATGCATTTCATGATCAAAGGAATTTTTATTCAACCTCACATTTTTTATAAAAATGTCACAAACATTTTTATATCTTTTACAAATCATTTTTAGATTAAAAAAATTTTTTTATTCAAATAAATATTTTGAATTCAAATTTTCTATTTAAAAACGGCTAGAAATGTTCCAGAAAACACCTCCCCCAGAAAAGACAAAAAAGGGAGCGTCTGAGGCTGGGCGACCCCCTTAATTATAAGGGCGGTCCCCTTAATTATTAAGGGGACCGACACCCTAATTAAGGGGACCGCCCAGACAGAAAACCTCTCTAGTTTGCCTATAAATACTAGACTCTTCCCCACTGATTTTCTAACCTTTTGCACACACTTTCTTTCTGTTCTAAATCAGTTTATACTCTCCTACAATCCTTTGATCATTTTAATCTTAAGCATTTGTTTCCAAGTGGTTCAAGCTTATTCCTCCAAGTGCAAGAGAAGAACTCTCGTTATCATCAAGATACGTAGTTATGTAGTTTAGTTAGTGCATTCGTGATATGTCTTACATTCACAATGTATAGATCAAGGCCATGTATTCCTAACTTATGTAATAGCAAGATCGTGGTGATCATGGTGTGTATAGTTGTTAGATCGTTGTGATCATAGTGAGTAGTGTTAGATCGGGGTGATCTTGTTAGTGTCTAGGAAAAGTAAAGTTGTGTGGTGAAGTGAAGTTGTGTGGTGAAGTGAAGTCGTGAAGTGAAGTGAAGTTGTGTGGTGAAGAGAAGTTGTGAATTGTTGTGAAGTAGTGTGGTTAGTTGTGATAGATTGGTTCTAGCTAGGATTAAAACTCGACATTTGGCTTAGTGTCGAAAATCAGTGTAAGCTTAGTTGTGTTCGGTTTTATCCGCCTAAAGGGAGCTTGTTGACTAATGAAGTAACTCTCGAGTTGGGTACTCGGGGAGTGGAGTAGGGCGAAGAGGTGCTTCATGACCAAACCACTATAAATCATCGCATCCGGTTTGCTCTTTCTTTTACTTTTTGCTTTACATCTTTATTTACCTTATCGCCTTACATTTAAATCTGCATTAGATCTATATGTGTGTTGATTGTGCTTATATTGTTATGACATGTTTTAGTGGATATAGATGCATTATTCACGCTTATCATATTGCATCTAACTTAATGGAAATTTTGATAAGAAATATTTTAAGTTTTTAAATGAAAACGTATTCTCCCTCCCCTCTACGATTTCCACACAGGTTTCTAATCAGTTTGTTTCACTTGGGTGCTTGTAACAGATTTCATGTGAACAAAATGGTGGCTGAGCAATTGCTCTGGGTTTACCGAAACAACGAAAGTCGTGATTCTCTTCCTTAATGACAAAGACATAAATAGGCCAGCTCCAGAATACAAGTGAATCTGTATGATTTTTCTAAGCGTTTTTCGATCTAATATTTGACACTTGTATCTATTATGGAATCATATTTAAAGAAATGACGACATTTGTTTGAAAAAATTCGACTCATGGGTGTATTTAAGAGTATTTCAATATGTTGCAAGACCAGCTTCTGCAGAATTTTTCGAGTGAGTATCATCTATTGGCACGCCTTATTGGCGTATTTAAGAGTTTTTTCATCTGTTGCACAAACAGGTTGCGCAATATCTTTCGAGCAATTATCATGTATTGAGAGTGATTTTGGCTTAAATTGGCTCCGCTGCAGTTTTCTTTTTCATTTTCTTCAAATGAATTGACGAATTTTATTTTTGCTAAAATTGTTTGTGATTAGCGTTTAAATTACTTTAAAATTACAATATTGTAACTTTGATACTAAAGATATATATTAACGAAAATTAACAATTATTAAGCTAGGCAACAATACGCGACCGCCTAATCACTCATTTGACTTATGTCAAAACCCTTGCATACAAAATGCTCCAGAAACTAGTAAACAACCGTACAAAATATACTTGATCATGTATAATGTGGTTAGCAAGATGTCATATAGATTTTTCAAAAGAGCATTTACATCTATATCCTTACAAAAGTTCAATATTACATCAATATCCTTCTCAATTTTTTAATTACGTCATTATCCTTCATAAACTTTTATAATTACATCAATATTCTTCTCAAACTTTTATAATTACATCAATATCATTCTCACACTTTTGAAATTACATAAATATCCTTCTCAAAATTTTAAATTCTCACATACATCAAAAAATCAACATGTTTTCTCATCAATCGAGGCCAAATATGCATATGAACAAATAAATATATACGAGCAATATTTTTTCATATTTATATCCAACTTTTGTAATTATATCAACACGTTTTTTTGTCGTTCGAGGCCAAAAATATATATGAATAATATGATCATGATTAGTATAAGAGATAAATAATAGTTTCATAATCTAAAATTATAATTATGATTAAATTGATTTTTGGACATATATATCATTCTTAAAAGTGTGAGAAGGATATTGATGTAATTAATTTTTTTTGATAAAGACGTTGATGTAATTAAAAAATTAAGAAGTATATTTATGTAATATCAACTTTTGAGAAGGATATACATGTAAATTTCTCTTTTTCAAAATATATAATCTTGTTTGATGTCAAAAGTAAAAAAGGTCCTTTTTTTTTGAACGGCAAAATTTTATAAACTAGCAAGGAGCTAGAAAAGAAATTACAAAGATATTAAATGCGGGTTTTTAAGCCAATCATCCTTAGAGAACTTTCTACTACACCTACTATTACACCAAAGAAAGGAGGAAGAGACAATATTCTCAAAAAGGATCGATCTATGCTTTCTTGTAAATCATTGGAGATCGCTAAGGCTTGTTGACTTTATCAGCATTTGAAATTTAGAGTCGTAAAATAAAACTTTGATCGGATTTGCATGTGCTCATATCTTTTAGTTAGTAAAGGAAAACGAAAAGTAGGGACTTTTGCATTTCAAAAAAAAAATCTTTTCTTATTAGGTATGATGCTTCAAATTTTTTATTATTTTTGAATATATGTTTAATTAAAAAGCTTAAATACTTCTAAAATTGGCATTATTTTGGTGGAGAAATCTGATAAAGAAAAAAAATACATAAAAATATATGTGTCAAATTTATAAAAACAAAAACTTGAAAAAAAGGAGGTAATTAATAAAACTTTAGTGGTTTAATTTTAAATAAATTGTATAAAATTAAAATTGTATAAAGTTAAGTGTAAATTTATAAATTTACAAATTTTATTATGACTTTAAAAAAGAAAACAAATAACCCCTTAAACATTCATAACTTATAAAACAGAAAAAATAAAAATTATAAATATATTTAAAAAACATAATGTACAAGCCCCGTGCACACACGAGGATTAAAACTAGTACTTTATATAACCCTTACAATTTGGACTTATCCTTCCCGCTGTCCAGCTTAATTAGGTGTGCTTATAACATTTTCGTCAAACATTACCAATCTATATCAATATCAACTAGCCGTGTACCCGCGTACTGCGGCAGCGGGTACTCGTGTGACTATATTTTTCGACGATAGCAACTCATACTAACTTTTTCAATTCAACTGTATTCTTTTTCTTAATGGGACATAACTGACATGCACCGTACATAAAAAGGTAAATCATGTATATGCATACAATCTTATTTAAATTTCTCATAACCAAGTTCTTTTTAGCAAATCGTATCAATCGTTTTCTCTATTCATGCCTACATCACCATAACTGCTAGTCACCATAACTTAACAACACTATTTTTTGTTCGTGTGTTTATCAATACACGTTCATATGAACCGTTGAATCCGAAAACAAATAATTTCTCGTATTATTTAACATCTATTTTAACAGTTGAGGATAAAGATTTAGAAAATTAAATTGCAATTCTTATAAAAAAAATATATTACAAAGATTTAAGAATTGTTAGTTGCACATCTTTACTAATTCGGTTTCTATATAAAATGTGATGGCGGTTTTAATATCTTAAATGGGCTATGAATGTTTGAGTGGTTACACATTACAAAATTGAATACGTTTATTTTTCATAATACAATGAAATAACTTATATTTAATGACTAAAGATGTATAGATTTCCTAAAGAAGAAATGTTTTTTTACCTAAAATTTTAAGACTTCTAAAATTAGAATGAATTAAATGTTTTATAAAGTAGTAAAGATTAGAATATATACCATTAGCCTTTAAAAAAAGAATATATACCATTAAATTGCTCATAAGAAAATGGTATTCATGTATGAAAATCTATTATATATAAAGATCGGGTCCTCTTCATTAAATTGGAAGCTTCAAGAGGAGTACCTCAAGCTTTGAGAATTGTACAAAAATAAATGGCATATCTTATATATATAAAGATTGAATACACTTATTAAATATGGAGGCTTCAAGTTTTGAGAATTGTACAATATATAAGATAAAGAGGTATTAATGCATTTTTAAGGAATTTCTAAAGTCATGCAATGAACTACTAACCTTATCATGGTCAAGAAGGTGGTTTCGATACAAATGGTTGTTGCTCAAGGGCATTTGGGCTACATTTTGGAACCTCCAATTTTCTCCACTCGAAAGGCTAATTTCATATCTCAACTCTTTTTTAGTATTTAAAGGCAGGTTGTGGCACTCGTATTCGATTTGGATAGATATTTTGGGTTAGGCGAGTCTCCTCTTATTATACAAGGTACAAATCGGCTCTATAATCTTGTTCAAGACAAAGATTGTCTTATCATTGACCGTATTAATAATGGGCAATGGTCTTGGAATTGGTCTCGGACCAATCTTGGTGTTAGAAATCTTGCCTATTTATGTGACATGTTAAATGAGATCGGTCAACTAAATATTGATGTCAATGAAGATACTTGTACTTGGAGTCTTGGTCCTAATGGTACTTTTACCGTTAAGGATGCTCGTTATAGGATTGACCAAAATATCCTTCCCACTCTTGCTCATGCTACTACTTGGGATAAATCTATCCCCCGGAAGGTCAATGTGTTTATGTGGAGGGCTTTCCTTTGGACCGACTCCCTATAGATTGATCTTCTTCGCGTGGGTTGATATTCCGGGCCATCTCTTGTCCTTCTTGCAATGCCAATGTTGAATCTGCTAATCATGTTTTCTTCGAATGCGACATTGCTACCGATATGTGGAAGCTCGTTTTTAGATGGTGTGATATTCCTCTTTTTCAAGCTTCTTCTTGGGATTCTTTCAATGATTGGATCATCTCTCTTGGCATGCTTCTAAAGAGAAAAAACACAGGTGTGTTGAGTAGTTTTTACTAATTAATTAACCTTCGGATATGGTGGTCTTAGGAGGAAACCGGACTAGTTCCCCGAAACCACTATCTCCAAACGTTGAGGAAAATTGATCTATTCAGATGTAAATGTTCGCAGTTTCTTTCCTGTTTAAGGCTTACAATAGGGACGCCATACATGAAGTTATCTTGAATATGACTGTATAGTATCTTTTCGCGATTCGCGTAATGCATGGTAAAGAGCTAGCTTTTGGTTTTTTTCTGAAGCTCCGTGCCGTTCAAGTAGGCTCGGGTTTGAGGATCGTATTGTGCGCTGTACGCCAGTGTTGTGCGCCGAAGTTTCGAGTGTGTGACGGCGGTTTGAGCTGAGCGGATGTCGTGGAGTTTGTGGACATAGAGCGCGTTTGATAGAGATGAGAGAGAGATTCTTGCTTTATGCCTGATCATTCTTCAGGACTTGTTTTGGGGTTTCATCAAATCCATACGAAGTGAAAACCAGTGGTCGGCCTCGGGATGGGGGGGTTTTCTTTTGCGAGTGAAAACCGATCAGTTCGCGACTTCCTAGGTTGGCAAAGTTTTTTCATCCCTTTTGATTCCCTCGCGGTTAAAGTCTTCGGGGGAATTTTTCCATTTTTTGATGTTATGTATTCTTTTTGTTGACTCTATTGTACTTTAAGTTTCTAGCGTCTTGCTAGTCTCTTTTTTATATATATTCCATCTTTGCCGTTCAAAAAAAAATGGCATATCTTATATATATAAAGATTGAATACACTTATTAAATATGGAGGCTTCAAGTTTTGAGAATTGTACAATATATAAGATAAAGAGGTATTAATGCATTTTTAAGGAATTTCTAAAGTCATGCAATGAACTACTAACCATACAAAGCATGTTTAATATTTACCATTTCAACTTCTTTGAGATTTGTTTAATGTTTAATGTTTAATGATGTCTTTTCATGTGTCTACTTAAAAAAGAAAAGACTATAAATAACACATTCAAGTAATGCAAACTCCTATATCACATTACATCACAAAATTGACGTACGATTTATCTATCTAGACGTATATTAAGTCACGGGCAACTATATGTTGACTCAATGTTCGTTTGCTTGAAAGCAATGAGGGGAATTGAAGCATTACGAAAAATATATTTTTTGCAAGCTAAGGAAACTTAATACACTAACTTTTATATGTTTTTGACTTGAACAGATGGATGCAGTTTGGAGTTTGATGTCATGATGTGTGTGAAGACGATATTTACTCTGTTTTATTCCTAAGGTTGGTTGCAAGTATTATCTTAAATATAAATTATAAGTATATCGTTAATATATTGGTTTAACACATTCTTTTGTCTCTGTTTAGGTCGAAGCTTTTTATACCCGCAACGGTTCTTGCTTTCGCGTTATGAACAACGAAGGTTTTTACTATTAAAAGCCTAATGTTCATTGACGGTTGTGTTTTTATTTATATAAGGTAACTAAATCGTTGTTTATATTTAGTGTGGCTTGGATGTATACTATGCGAGTATCGTTCGTGCATAATGCGAAAAATAATTATAGCTGCAAAACTGTGGTAAGTATTTCGTTTATAAAATGGATGAATGGATAAGTATTGTTTAGTAGGCCAAACTCTCAACGTATAATGTAGTCATAGAAGGAAATTATATATATGTAAAGTAAAATACTGAAAGGAACATAGAGCAAGCGTAGATTAGTAAAATTATGAATTTCATTTTGAGAGTTTTTAATTAAATATGGTCAGGACCTATCACGCGAGGTCTGGTGTCGGACTCGCATTATATGTTTGCGTTTTTGGATGGCGCGAGGCAAAAAGAACCCTCACACCATGTGCTCTCGGAGCAACTACCAACGAAAAGAACATTGTTTTGTTGTAATATTTTCATACATAAGAACGACGAAGTTTTATGCAAGTTAGCAAATAACTAGAGAGATACAGGATATATAACCGGCTCCAAAATAATACTTTATTAGAAACACAATTAATGGATATATTTTGTGATGTCGGGATCTACATGTGATGTTCATTAGATTGTATACGAATATCTTTTTGTAATTTTACAGTTTTATCTCACAAGCCAAAAACGTGTTGTTTTTAAAATCTATTGTACATGCAACAATTAACATGTCATATTTGAAACAAAAATATCATCTATTGTACATGCAATAATCAGGGCCGGTCCTGAGTTTGTTGCTACCCTGAGCGAGCCGGATGAAAGATGCCCTTTGAAACAAAAAACTCATTATCTAACGAGTTGAGATGAGTGTCACAAATTTGTTTTACATTAACTTTTTTAATTGAGACTAAATTGTAGCCATGTCTAAGTATTCTTCTTTTGTCAAATAACACAATTCGTGGCATCGCAAAAAAAATCATGTTGCAAGAAAACGATTGTTTCTTTCGTTATAAATTTTGGATATATATAAAATAATTATATTCAACATTAATAATTATATTAAACTATAGGATATAACCTTAAGACCAAAATCATGTTAACATCGACGAAATCTATATCATTTTCTTATCGAAAGACAATCTGTGCAACGCTACGACATTTAATCTATTATTACAGCTTAAATACATGATTAATGCTAATAAAGAATGTATCAAGGTTAAACATTGAAACAACCCACAACACAATGGTAGTTTAAAACAAAGTTTAGTACTTATTAAAACCTTAAGTTTTGTTTTAAATATGGTTAGTTAAAAGAGTTAAAGTAACGTGGGGTTTTAAATCCCTCTGATATTCAATTTTACCCATACATAAATTCCCGAACTAGAGGAAATCAATCAAATAGGATCGCGCTCGGGAATGTAACTTTTGACCATGGCTGCGGCTCCTTAACAAGGATTCGAGGACCTCGTAGTAGCTTCTATAAAGGTTGGACTAATCACAAGATTAGGATTAGCCGAGGTGAAGGCATGATTGGTGAGTGGCGTGTTGTTAGGAGATCTGGTAGTGAATGTGAAAGCGGTTATTGGGGGTAATTCACCCACGTTTTGACCGGGTAAAGGGGTTAAGGTCAAAAACCCGGTGGTGGTGAATCTTTTCTTTCGCTTGTCATGCCGAAAAAGTATGTTAGGTAATTTGAAGGTTATAGACTCGGTTTTTACGGGACTAATTGTAGCGGTCCTACGGATGGCGCCACTGATTGTGGTTTGGCACGACCAAGCTTCGCTGATGATCGAAGAGTATGAGGGTGGTGTTTGAACTGCCAAGCCGTTGATAACTTATGACAAAAAAATGGAAACATTACGTTAAGTGAAGCGCAGAGGTGTGACCCTGCGAATCACCTCCGACGTGAGAGTAAGTATGAGTTTATGATAGTAATAAGTGCGTATGTAGTAAAATGTAGGTGTTGAGAGCGTAATCAAACCTGAGCACCTTGCCATCTATTTATAGGTGATGAAAATAGGCTGGAACAAGGGTGTTGCACTAAATCCGGTGATCGTGAGGGTGTCCCGCGATTTAAGGGGATTACAGGGGTTTGTGTACCACAATCTCTTTCTTAGCGGGAAAGCCTTGACAGGGATAGAACGTGGGTTTTGACCTAGTCAAATGTCACCTCTGCGTTAGTTTAATCGAAGGGCACACCACGAAGGGCGTTGGACTTTATGTGGCGGATTCCCTTACTGATTAAACATCATAGAGATGATTTTACTAGGTTTTTAAGTTTCTTTGAAACTAGATCCCAATCGAGTTCAGAGGAGAAGCATTCGAGCCGAATCGACGGGTACGTCATCACATATCATATGCTTATTTAAATACTAAAATATCATGTGAATATGTAATGGATGAGATTTTGATACACTCGGAAGTCAAAGCGGCAACGGTAGCATTCAATTGTATCGTACACGTAGGCCACGATAAACATACAATCTAACTCGCTAAAAGAGTTTATTAAATCCGTTTCTAGTTGTATCAACTAACTTATACCAAAACTTGCAAATGCGATGTTCTATTGGTGATTAATGATCGACGAACTTTGCAACTCACAAGTCCTTGAAATAGTGGCTTCAAACGTCGTGATCGCTCGGATAGCTGCATGCGCATTTTATCGTGACGGGCTATCACGCATGTTAGCCATTTCGCGACAATAGATTTCTCACATGAACTCTAGCCAAAACCATAATGTGTGCCTCAACGAAATTACACACCAAAAATTAAAGGAATTTACTTTATATGTGCCAGTAATAATCCACAAGCACTGAAGATTCAATCTTTGTTAACATTGTTGAAACAATTTTCTTTGTTAAAATAGCGATTCCTCTACGTTTCACGCTCGGCCTTTTGGTTTCATGCACGACACCATTTTCTTTGTCAGGCACATCATTATTCTTTTTTTGTTCATATCTCGGGATGTATTTGTTATATTAGAAGGGGTTGGAAAAAAGACCAACAAACCTTCAAAGCTAGCGCGAAATATTGACTCAAAATAACACACATGTATATGCACAAGTTTATATGTGGCCATCTAGACAAGTGAAACGCACCACATTGGTGTGGGTGAGGAAAAATAAGGTTTTTTTGTTTTTATGATTAGATGTTAAATTGTTTTAGGCGTTTTGCTGATTATGTTTTATGTGTCATTGCAGTTGTTGCTTGAAGAGTGGTCGTTTATGTTTTCGTTGTTTCAAGAATCAGGACGAGGGTTTCTTGTCATCTGATTTGTTGGTGCATGTATGGTATGTATTTCTTTGTGTTTGTTTGAGGTTTCTAATAAGTTTAATTTGTGGTTCATTATGGTTTTGGTCGGAACAATGTGTTGAATGCCTGATTATGTTTTATGTGTCACCGCAGTTGCCTGAACATTGATCGTTTAACGTTTTGGTGTTTCAAGAATCGATACTAAAGTTTCTCGTCATTTGATTTGTTAATGCATGTATGATATTTCTTTTTCTTCTTTTTAGACTGTGGATTGGTGTGTATTTGTTTGTGTTTTTTTTATGGTTTTTGATAATTTTAAGGTGTGATTGTAATTGCCTATTGCAAAATAGTAGGGTGCTTAAGGCAGAGGGTTGGGTTTTTTTAGAATGCGATTGGTTGTGATGATGTTTAAGTTCTCCTTTTTTGTCTAATATTTGGTCATAAGTTCTGATAAAGCGAGTGTCCAAAATAATATGCAATTGTTGTCATTGTTTGACCCAACAAGGCATGCTACTGCCAGGATTTATTTGTATGATCATCATGCTACTACATAGGATTTTATTTGCATGATCATAAGATATAAGGTGTATTTGTTTGTCCTATGCGAAATGGAAACTGTTTTCTATATCTTTATTGTCTGAAATTTTTATAGTTCCAGTAATTTTTTCTTTAAGTTTTTCACATCTAATTAGAGGATTTCTTAAATTTTGAATTATGTTTTCCAGTAATCTACTCAAATATATTGGTAATAGATACTTCACAATACGAAGCATATGTATGTTATTATCTACATTTTTTCTGTATTACATATAGTGGTATTTGACATGTATTTTATGTAGTGGTTGTTTGCCATTGATAATTCTGTAACGAGTTTATTTTTCATTTTGTCATGTCAAAAAAACGGTGTGCATACAAATTCAATTGTCTTTTTTTCCTAATGCAGTATCTGACCCTGATATGTGCTTAAACACATATCATTTATTTCATAATATTTAAGCTAAAAATACCGAATAATTAACACAAACGGTAAAGAATGCATGTATATGTCTGTTTTGTTTATTGTGTTGTGCAGGTAACGGATATTCAAATAAAGGACAAAAATAAAGCAAAAAGGACAAAACCGAGCACGAGACTGAAAGAGCGCGAGAAAACGAGTCCAACGGTGCCTTCGGATTTTATTGGGCCAGCCCGAGTCCCACTTAATGGGCTGGACCAACCCATACTATCTATAAGCCCAAAACAAGCCCAAAAGAAAAGAATAAAATCTGATTTTTTTAGTGGAGATGGTGACGTCACCCTACGTCACCTGCACGAGAACACCGATTAAATCAAATAAACATTGAGGCGCACTTTAGGATTGAAGGGAGTGACGAAATTAGACAAAGCCACGTGGCGAAGCAATATTTTATATCTTACTCCTCAATTCAAATTGCAAATGAGAAATCGGAAGGTTGATATTTGTGCGTAAGAGGAAAGCACTAAAGACACGCTGGAAGCCTGTGAACTTTTTGATCGGGCTTTGCCATTTCGCTAATCCGAGGAAACGTAACCCGAGCCAAATGATTGGTTTAATTCATTATGAAATGATTTGGCTGGAGAACAATTTTACCCTCCCCTATGCACTTGCATATAATGAAGAAAATGCCTCCCTTCATTTGTTAGTGGGGGGGGGGATAGTTTAGGACTTATTTTCTACTTTTTAGCTTATTAGGAGTATGTTAGATTTAGCTTATTTTAGTTTAGGTTTATTGTGTAAAAGCTTAAGCTTATTGCATTCAGATTATTGTAAACTTTTAGGCTTTTTGTTATGGAATAAAGATCGTGTTCTTGCCTTATTTCTCTGTTTTCTTTATATATAGCTTATTGAAATAAGCCACTTCTCCCAACTTATTTTCTGAGCTTATTTACCAGCTTATTTAGAGATAAGGTTTAAGTAGATTAAGAAACTCTAAAGCTTATTCTATTCTCCCTTATTTACTTTATAAGTTTTGGATCAAATAAGTTTTATAAAATAAGTTTAGATCTTGCTTATTTTCAAGTTTAAGCTTATTTCGTTTTTAAGATCTTGTTTTCTGGTTCGATCATGCTTTTTCCTAAGCTTACTCAGTTGGTTTGAGCTTATATTGTTTGTGTTAGCATAATCGGTTTAAGCAAATTTGATTATTGAGTTTGCGAGTTTTCTTATATGTTTTAATCGGTTTCTTGTTGGCTTATTACTAAGTTAGGATTGCTTATTGTTTTGGTTAAGATCTTATTTACTTTAAGTTTTCATTTAGTTTTAGCTTATTCGAATTTATATTGGCTTATTTGATTAATAACGTGACAAAAGGGATTATTATAGCTATTCGGTTTTGGTTTGGTTTGATGTGGATGTAGGCAAGCTTATTAGGCTGTTTTGATCGTTGTTGCTTATCTCAGTCTCGGCTTATTTTGAATTAGTTGTTTAGCTTATTGAAGTTACGGTTTGCAAAAGTAGTCTCACTTTCAATTCCTATTGGGCCCTTGTTAGATTTGTAGGAGAATTCTCATTTGGGCCTCGCTGGTTCTAGTTCTAAGAAGTGTTGTTTGGGCTTGCATTTTAACCTAGATCTTTGGGTTGTGTTTGGTTAAAGATCTGTTGGGCCCATGGTTTATTAGATACAGATAGAATAAAATTGCAATTTGATTGTTAACTATTTTAACTATTAACAGATTAATGGTTTGTTCTTTGTTGTTTTTTTTATTTTGACTTTGGTACCGTTCAACTCATGAGGCGCGGAGCTTAAGGATTTAATAAGCTAGATAGAATTTGACTATTTTCTTTAGCTTATTAAATCGGGTGTTTTCGCTTATTTGCGGCTCTTCAATTCGGTCTAATTTTCTATCCCTTTTCAATTCGTTAGTGTAGCTTAGTATAAAATGTTTAGCTTTGCTTATTTGATCATTATGTGTAGTGAGTAGTTTAATTAGTACTTGTTAAGTGAAATCGTGATTTAGGAATTAAGTGTGGATTTGAAAAAGGTTTAATTGATTAATAATTTTGGATTATTTAGATTTGTGGTTTAAATATTTTATAGGGCAAAATCCGAAAAAATAGTTAAACTACACACCTAGTAATTAATATCTTTTTAAAAGGTTTTTGCCAAAATAAGCCAACATTATGAGATAATTATCTTTTCTAAGGAAATTGATTCGTTAATGAACCTTAATTCACGTCACTTAGCGAGCATATCTTTTTATATAGTTCTTTTAATTGTTTAGCTTATTTAGTATAATCTAGTTTAGTCGTATTATTATATATTTAGTTCAAAACCAAAACCAAAAATATTTGTCATTCAAGCATCAAACGAAACGCTAACGTGGTTTTCAATTCATCTCTCGCTGTGGATACTACACTCGGATGATAGACTATTACTTGTCCTCAAGTAATTTTCTTATCTAACGGGAAATACTATATATTATTACGACACGCATTTGACGTTGAATCAGACCCAGGCATGTATATCTTTGACTCAATTATTAATAGATTCTTCTGTTTTGTTTTTAGGCTTTCCAAGAAATATGTGGTTGGCGTGCTAATGTTCGAGTGAGGAGCATGAAAAAAAACCAATATGAAGGTTCTATGTGATGCTTAAGGTGCTCAATTTGGTGAGCTAGCCAATAGATAGGTCATCTAATAAGGAAAAGAAATAGAATGATACATTTCAAAGTAAGTTATATACTAACTTTCTAGACCATTTCTCTATTAGATCAAGCGGTTAGGTATTTGTGGCTACTAATATGTTATACAATAGGTTTGTTACAATCAACAAAATTGT
>BQNB010027451.1:0-57622 GCA_026074375.1 Tanacetum coccineum | reverse complement strand
TGACCTTTTGCCTTGGTTAAGGACATTTGGTTGAGATTTGCATTTGTGTTATTTTATATATATATACTATCACACGAATCACACGTACAGATCCAATTTGAGAAAAAGAGACGCTTACACACCATACTCCGATCCCAGAGGATTCATCTATAAGAGCAAAGACAAGAAGAACAGATTGATGCGCATTGATGAACTACACAAGTTTAGCGATGGTACTCTCGATGATGTTCGGACTGCTCTGAATGATCGCCTCAAGGGAATCAGAATGGAGTATTTGCCTCAGACTTTTTGGAGCCAACGTGACAAAGCAAATGCAAGAGCTATGATTCAGGCAATTGACAAAAGATTAAAGACAAGGAGGATCATGCGGAGCTTGGAGAGATTTGTTGGTGGAAGACCATACGGAGGTGACTTATGGCTGCTTCAAAGGACCATATGATTTATCATATGTTGTTCTCATCTTATAAGGTCAATCCTCATAAATAATTTTATCTTGTGAATATGTTAATAACTAGTGTAGATTTTTGGTGAAAAATAAGATGTGCTCGAGTACAAATTTTATAAGAATTTCTTAGTAAATTCAAAAAATTTCAAATAATTGTACTCGGCACCATCTTATAAACCCTCAAAAGTTGAGGGGGAGCAATAATATGTTCCATTCTGCTAGAATACATCATTTTGTCCCCGAACGGTTAATCAATTGATATCCAAAATATCAAGGGATTAACATTTTGGATAAGGGGAGAAAATGTGATTAACCTGGACTTAATGTATATTGACAGAAGTAATCAATTAAAATGGACTCGATGCACTCCACACTTAGCATGTACTACGATTACGATGCACATGTTAAGGGGGAGCTTTTAGTGATGATTAAAAACATTCAAAGTGTAAACCTTTTGATATTTATATCAAACACTTTGAATGAATTTTTCAATGATTTTGGTTTGTAATGGTGATGGAATACCCTAAAAGACCGACCATGTACTTAATTTTATAGAGTTATAAGGTGGTTAGGTATAGGTATTCAAATCCCATGATCCAGCCAGAACCGGAGGGATCTACCCAGGGATATCCACTAGTTAGTGTAGAAGTCCTTAGGTATGATTAAAAAGGAGAAAAAAGTAAGAATCGGGAATAATGCCGACTGAGATGGAGCTAACACTGGAACAAACCCAATAAGGTGTTAGTTATGAAGTCTCGGTAAGCATTGAAGGGGTTGAAGAATGAAAAAGAAATGTAAGGATAAATGGTGAAAAGAAAGAAGCCCTCCATACACTTAGGCAGAAACCGGGTCAATACATATGCTGTCAGAAACACTCAGGTGTTGTCTGACATTGAAGACAGTCATGGACCCAGTGACGCTATGCACAAACCCCTCCCAGCCACTCAAAGTCGGAAAGACTTTGTTTCAAAACTCACGGAGATACACTCATTTCTATTGACTTTCTCACTCCGAGTTAGTTGATATTGAAAAAGGTGGCACTCAGCTCCAGCCTCCGATCACTAAAATTAAAAGTGCACTATTGAGTCTAGAGCCAAAAGAGATCATCCATTAATCTCTATTAGGACCTTGTCATAATTTAGCTTGTTATTTACAAATTGTGAATATCACAGTTATTTCATTAGCGTCCTACGCAAGATCCTTGTGATTTTTGCAGAACATCCGAGTGATACTTAGGTATCACATGAAGATGGAAATCTACTTGAGCCAAATCAAAACAGCTCCATGGTAGTAAACTTTTGAGATTCTTTATGAATTCAAACTTTGTGACAACTGGAAAGAAACGATGAGCGATTCTATAAGAATCAAACTTGTTCCAGGAAAATGGATCAAAGGTTGTTAATGAATTTTTGAAATATTAACACTCTCGGTGTGTCACAAAAATAATTTTGCAAGTGATACACCGATTGATTTTCAATCCAATTTTTCTTTATCCAATCGATGAGATAGTAACTCACTGGTTCACTCTTATCGTGTTGTCTGCTTTGAGGACGTTCCGATAATGAGACATGCTGAGTACGCATGAAATCTAATACTTCTGTGTTTAGAAAGATTCAATACTACAGCTGGAAATCCTGTCAAGAAGATTCTTCTTAAATTGAATCTATCTGATCACAGGTCGATCCTCACGGATTCGAAGGTTACTCCAACCAAACCCAGGCAAATGACAAAGCCATATTCGTCCCCCCGCTTTATTGCTAATTGTTTTAATGCAGGATATTTAAAGATGGAGGTGGAGGGTCATGTTCAGCTGACTCACAAGATCTATAGCCACATGCTCATACTTCGACGACAAAACATAAAGACATCATGAAAGCTCAAGTACATGTTTCAAGACTTCCGCTACTCTGATACCTGACGAAGTGTTAAAGTTAAATAATTTCAAGAAAGATGCAACATTAAAGCTTTCCAAATCAACAAATCAAGAAAGGTATGAGCATGTCGGTCCAGAAGTCGCAAGTCTACAAGATGGCAAAATTACAAGATGGCGTAAAGAGATTGTGCTAGGTTGATGATCTCAAGATGCTCAAGATCCCAATGTCAAATACAAGTTAAGAACAAGGCTCAATACCTGAAATCATAATGATCACTACAACATACTCACAGAGTAGAATGCCAAAGATGAGCTATAAGACTAAAGTCAAAGATTAGTATGCTAGCTTAAGTTTTGTTAAAAGGAGTGGACCTTACCTTAGGGGAGATTGTTAGAAACACAAAAAGTAGCGGTCACTTCCAAGTTGTATTAAGTCTTAGCTGTAGTATGTGTAACCTGTTAGTTAAGTAACTAGCACGGCCAAGGTCCATGCAGAATGACCATAGGATCAATGGGGTCGGCCACAACATGTAGTATATAAGCCCTCTCCTAGCCTTGAAGAGGGGTTGGTTGTTCCATATTTTCATTTTCCATCTTAATAAACTTCATCCATTTTCCATCCATTCTTTCTCTAACATCACACCCCACATTTCTCTCTTGTTCTTTGGTTTGATCATAAGATTACATGATTCTACAGTGTGTTTAGTTTTTGTGTTTATCTTGTGATTTGTGTTCAAAATCTTTATAAAGAACAAAATTTTTGATTCAAAATTTTTTTGGTGTAAAAACCTTAAAGTTTTCATTTTTATTGTTCCTATAGGGTTAGTAACACTAATTGTACAAGAATTTTTGCTAAAAACCATTCAAAAATGTGTCTTTTTGAGTTTTGAAAATTTGAGTTTCGTAGTAGTTGGAACCGAACGAGTACAACCGAACAAGGTCACCGAACGAGTAAGCCGATCAAGAGAACCGAACTAGCTCAGTTATAGTGGAACGAAACTGTATCTCTTTGGCAATGAACGAGTTGTTCTGTTTGAAGAACCGAATAGTTCATCTGTGTTGTACCCGAACTAGGAAGGGATCGAACTAGTTTGTTTTCATTGGCGGAAACCGAAACTAGTATTTTCATTGTGACGAACGAGGGTTTCACAGTTTGACCGTACGAGTTAATCGAAACTAGAAGAACGGAGGTTTACTTATGTTGGTAACAGAACTAGTTTGTCCTTTGTCAACCGAACAAGATCAACGATCTAGGTAATTTCTTTGTCAAACCGATCTAGTTCTATTCATTTAAGACTTACTACTCAAATTTCTAAATTTACGGTTATTGCTTTGAGTGTAAAATTCCCGGGAAACATTAACTTGTTTTCACGTTTTGTCGAGATATTGTTATATCACGTGTAGTGTCTTTAAGACTCGACAATCACATACCAAACACAATTTCTTTCTCCCAACGATGATCATTGGTAATCTTTTTGTACCACAATGACGACTTATTGCGATAAGTCATTCTTTCAGAGGGAGACAACAAACACCCATGCTTGAAAAACCCTTGTATGATTCTTGAAGAGCGAATGGATCTTTTATATGTTGATTAGACCTCATGGAAGAATGATTCTTGCATCTCGTTGAAAAAAGGACCACTCGTTTGGCCTTCAATCACTGAGTTATGAATGAAGTAACAAGGCTTAAGGAATATATTGAACTGACTCCGCTGAAGCCATTCAAGTGATTGTGACATCAAAGCAATAAACATCATTCTCCAAGGCCTTCCAACTGAAATTTATGCTCTTGTGAGTCAACATCGTGTTGCAAAAGATCTTTGGGAGAGATTAAAACTACTATGCAAGGAACGTGTAAAAAACAAGATACGAGTATGAAGTTGTATGATGAATTCGATAAGTTCACTTACAAGAATGGGAGAGTCGTTACATGTGTACTACTTGTGGGTTACTCTGCCTACTCCAAATGATGGGATACTTTACAAAGATGCCATTGAGCTTTTCAAGTTAACACTGTTTTTTAACACTCTTCTGATGAATGAGAATTGTTAGGATGTTAAATTGGTCAAAGACTTGCATACTACCAATGTTGATCAGCTTCATGCTTACCTGCAACAACATGAAAGACATGCAAATGAAGTTCGTTTTGATGCATGATCGTACTCCGCTCCTCTTGGATTTAGTTGCATTCATATTTACACTCCAGATATACTTATCAATCTCTTCTACACACTCTCTTGAAATCTCTACTTCACCATCATGTTTCACCAACATTCGTCTTCACGGTTTGTAACAACTTATCAGACTCAACAAAATTCACCACCAGCAATCAACACCCTCTTTCAATCGATTATCCATCAATTCGAGTAACCATCTTAGTTCACCACAACGTCTATTCTACAATCATCCGTTCCCACAATTAGAACATGCTACCATAACTTAACCAACATCAACAATCGGAATTTTCCCAACCAGACTCCGGTCTAATTATTCCAGTGTTCCAGAAAGGGGATGATCCAATTGATGCGATCAATCATATGATGTCATTCTTAACTGGTGTTGCGATACAGATATCATAACTACAACAATCAGTATAGGACTTCATCAAACCCTCGTCAACAAGCTACATCTATGATGGAAAGGTAACTGTGCACCGGTTCAGGAGAGAAAAACTACTATGCTGATTGGAACAACGAGAAATACACTCCTGGAGCAAGTGAAAGCAACACAGGGGAATCAAACGGACTGTCATCTTTATGTTACATCTGCAAAGGGGAGGTCCTCCGGGGTCATATTTCAAAGAAGTGTACTATTGCCAAGAGAAAAATGGATGAAAGTGGTATTAATTATAAAGTGTTCGATGGTTCAGCTCAAGCAAGTGGTCAAGTTTTAACAGAGGAAGAAAATAGCATTTTTGGAGATCAGGACTGCAGCTTATTCTCAAACTCTCAGACTGTCATACCCTTAATGCTGTTTATCAAAGCCGATGACCTGGTGCTATGACTCTAATTGTGATGAACTTACTCATCCAAGGATTGCTCTTCATTTTGGCGAACCGTTCCAGGAATGGCTCAGATCACTCACTGATCCGGATAATCTGGCCTATGATTTAATCAATCAAAAGTGAAGAAGATAATGACGTCTTTACTGAACATCTATGATGTGGATCAGACATAAAACTGAATATAACCAGTTGATAGAATTATCATTCCTTTTTCTCTGTATCTGAGTGAAACACAACAGGAAACTGTCCAGAATTCTAACCTTCTGTAAACAGATGCCTTGATATTATCTATGTTTGAACAATGTAAATAACCAAGTGAAGACTGCCACCAATGTTTATCTGAATTTTAAAAGTGCCATTGAAGCTGTTTATACCGAGCTTGACAGATATAAAGAGGAGATAAGGGGTTAAAGATTTGAAAAAAATGCTAAATGTTAAGAACAAATTTTTCAGAATCAAATGAACTGTATGCGAGATTGATGCGATCTTAAGCAAACTCTTTTCTGGAAACATGTGCAAGGAAACGGATCTTTAATGAAACAGTTTCTGATCTCAAAAAGGATTTAAAAATGGAAGAAAACAAAAATATTGATAGAGAAATTGCTTTAGAAAAGATAATTAAGCAACTTGATAATATCATTTTCAAAAGAGGTCAATCTGCGCAAACTGTTCATATGATGACTAAATCTAAAATTTGTTATGATCATTCCACAAAACAAGCTATCGGTTTTGAAAAACCTTTCTATCTGAAGAAAGTTTGGGAGTCAAAGCCGAAACTGTATGACGGGAATGTCATTCTTAAAATGGATATTATTGTGATTCCTGATTCTGATGAGACATTAATGCTTTATGAACAGAGTCGTTTAAAAATGCTTTTGAAAGAACAAGATCCAATGGTTGTAAAAAATAAAGTAAACACTAAACCCATTAATTATACTGTTCTTGATAACGATTACAACAAACGATTTGTTCGACAATCTGATTTATATGGTGAAGATGCTTATTGGAAAGCGACTTCGGTCCCACCTTTTAGAACCAGCTACTTCTTCCAATACTAACCAATAGTTGAGGTTCCAAAAGAACTTCTAAGTGGTATGGTGAATAACTAGCTTGATAAGAGCTTAAATGCCATTTATTTGCTTTGATCAGGTTGTCAAAGAGAGAAACCTCTGCCTAGCTATCATCTGAGGGTTTTGTAGGGTTTGAACATACAAAGGCTGGTTTTGAAATGAAAATTATTTCCGTTTAAAAGAATTAAAAGATATCTTCATACTGCATTCAATATTTGGTTGATGAACTTGCCGCGTCCAAAATGTCTTTTATCAAATGGAAAAGGCTGTCAAACAACATTCCTTGGAGTCAGAAACTTTAGAAGTTAAAATGATCAAGATTTTGAGTGAATAATGAACCGACCTTGGCACAAGCCATTGATCATGATATTGTAAAAAACTATTGTGCATTTGTCTAGTGAATGGATAGTTGTGAGATGTGAATGAAATTTGTTTCAAAAGTGTCTCGAACTCAAGATGAGCGTCTCACAAAAGGATGTTGTGATAAAGAAACTTACGATAAACTTTATAAAGTTTTGCAACTCTTTGAAAAACATTGCTCACTTTGGGAAGCTGTTCTCACTATCAAGAAAAATTTTTCTCACAACAAACAGTGTTTTAGATCAAAATGCTAAGTTTTACTCAGTTTGTTTGAAATAAGTGATTGAGACGTCAGGTCTCAAGAGATCAAGTCACAGTCTTGGTATGTTGATAAGAGCAAATTAAGTCTTCTTTAAAAGGATTGTGGATGATAGTAAAGTCAAAATGGACATGGCATGAAATTGAGATCTTAACATTGTATTTGGAAAATTGAGTGACAAAACTTGTTGCTGAGAATGTGCTTGAAACAGAACTATATAAACAGCTTTCATGACTCGATTAACCACAACGTGTTCAATCAAAAGAACAATGTGGATGTTTACGTAATCAAACAAGTCAATATAATGTTACGTTTGGGGGAAGTTTCTGATTTAAATACAAAAACTTCAGGAACAAGATTTGGTCTAGCAGCCCTAAAAAATGAGTAGGAACTTTAAAGGTGAAAAGCTTTAGATAGGAGGGCTTTTGAGACCCACTCTGTGATCCAAAAGTGTCTAAGGCTAATGTGGAACCAATCTCGCCCAAATTGTTGAATAAAAGGACTGCTCCACTCCTCTCCTATATTATGCACACTCATGAGATAGTTTCGTCCTTAGGGATATTGTCGAACATGTAACAAGCGAAATTATCCTCAGTCACTTTTAGAGTCTGCCTTTAGGTTACTAAAGTCAGTCTGGAATTGCTTTCACTCATAATTAGGACTTGCCTAGCATCAACAATTTGGGGATTATCAATTAGTTATGCTCGTGGTCACACCGAGGGAAAAAGGACAAGAAAAGTTAGGTATGCCGATCATCAACATCCACAGAAAACCAAAACAAACTCGACTTCAAACATAGTTTCTAACAAACTGTGTGGCTGCATTCTACTGGAGTAAGACTTCCTATAGTGCTAGCGGATCACAAGCCTTCAGGCGAATTACCATGATTGATATAGATTCAGCAAACACCAGAGTAATGCGAAGAATAAAAGTAGAAGCTCAACCTAGAACGTTTAAATCAGTTGAATAAAGGAATGGTACTGTTAAAGTTATGGATCTGCGTCTTATGTGCAGGAATTCCAACGAAACATGGTAACTATAATTATGGTCTGTATTAACGGTGATGTGCATGTCGTCTGATAAATTTGTGTAGTGTGTTTCTAATTCTATGAATGATGTGAAATTCCGTGCTAAACCTAAGAAGAAAAAATCTAAGAGAGAGATTTGGAAACCAACAGGAAAAGTGTTCACTAAGATGGGATATATTTGGAGACCTACCGGTCGGACCTTCACTATTGTAGGAAATGCGTGCCCTTTAACTAGGATTACCACTACTAATGAAGTGCCTTCTAGGAAACCAATAGTTCTAGAATCTGAATCACCCAAACCTGTGGTTAATTTGGTATATTTAAGGAAACTGGAAGAATTAAGATCTGAGTCCGTTAGCAAAACTGAGGTTATAAAAACAATATCTGCTAACAAACAGGAACCCAGTAAATCCTGGGGATCCACAAAAACCAATGTTCCATCTACTTCTCTTAATGAATGCAGGTTGTCCAAATCGTCCTCTGGTATTTGGACTCCGGTTGCTCGAAGCACATGACCGGAGATCGCCTATCAGCCTCACCAATTTTCGTTCAATAATTCTGGGGTTCAGTTAAATTCGAAATATAGATCAAGTTGCAAAGATAATGGGTTATGGAGACTATCAGATTGGGAATGTTACTATTTCAAGGGTTTATTACGTTGAAGGACTTGGGCATAATCTATTTTCTGTGGGACAATTCTGTAGAGTCAATCTGAAGGATTTTCGTCAACTCGATGCTTATTCGCAATCTAGAAGGTGTTGATTTATTGAAGGATTCTCGAGAGGGATGATCTTTATACTATCTCACTTGGGAATTATCGATGGAGTCCTCTCCCATTTGTTATTGTCAATAGGCTTCTAAAACCAAAGTCTTGGTTATGCACATCGTCGTCTATCTCACTTGAACTTTGGTGCTATTAATCATCTTGCAAGACATGGACTTATACGAGGTCTCCCTAAGCTCAAGTTTAAAAAGGATCACTTATGTTCTGCATGTGCATTAGCAAATGTTCAAAGAAAACCCCACAAACCAAATATGAGGACAACCATCAAGAATAACTTTTCTGTTGCATATGGATCTGTGTGGGCAATGCGTGTAGCGGAGTGTCTAATGAAAGAAGTATTCCTCGTTTTTGTCGGACGACTACTCACGATTTACTGGGTAAAATGTTTGCGATCAAAAAGATGATGCTCCAGCTTTTATATCAATTTTTTGAAGAATGATCTAAGATACCTTGGCTTAAGGAATCGTTCCGTCGCATCAGACAGTTAATCGGAAACTTAGTTTGTTATAAGCATTGGCGTGATATTATAAGAAGGTTGGCATCTCTCATGAAAACATCAGTTGCAATCAAGCTCCCACAGCAAACGGTGTTATTGTTGTGAAGATGAAATCGTACGCTCATTGAAGCAGCCCGCAATATGTTAAGAAATTTTATGCAAAAGCTCCTTTATTTCTTGCGGCCGAAGCGGTTGCCACAGCCTGTATACACCCAAAAATCGTTTCCATGATACGTCGTCGTCAAGGTATATACAACATACAAAGCTTTTTACACGACAAACTCCCAATCTATCGTCCTTTCATGTTTTGGTGCACTTGCTACACCAACAATGATTGCGAGGAATTTGGGCCAAGTTACAACCACAAGGCTGAACATTGTATTTTCATGGTATGCACCCACGAAGAATAGCATTCAGGATTAACAACAGACGTACCAGACGTAATAATGAAACCCATTCATGTTGACTTTGATGAGCTCGAACGCGATCGCTTATGAACACAAGCAGTTCAGGGACCCGTAATCATTGATATGACTTCATGTATCATTCAGTTCAGGAATCGTAGTCAAAACCTCCTCTTCAACACCTTTTTGTACCACCTTCGAGATCTTGACGTGGGATTAGCTGTTTAACCAATGTTTGATGAGTTATTAATCCCCCACCTTATTGCTGATTACAAGCACCAGAACCCTTGCTGTATTAAACTGGCTCACCCTCCTCTAACTTTAGTTGATCAAGATGCACCATCACCAAGTAACTCTCATCTATACAAGAATAACTCAAACTCTATCATTTCTCATAATGTTGAAGAGCATATCATGTTATGAAGTCAGCACATTATGGTAAAGATCCATACTTTGGGTTTCCAATTCCAAAAAAAAATAAAAAAAAGGTTTATTTTGGGGGGGCCCTTTCTGATCAAATCTCTCTTCATCGGATAGTTGTTATTAATTCAATTGTGCCTCCTGATCACCAAGTTTCTGAACACAATAGTAAATGGACTAAGGATCATCCACTTGAGAATATAATCGGTAATCTCGACAGACCAGTTTCCACACGACTACACCTCCTTGAACAATGCCTTATTCTGTTACTTTGATGCCTTTTCACTTCAGGCGAAACTAAGAAAATACAAAGAAGCATTAACTCAAAGCTTGGTTGGATTGAAGCTATGCAAGAGGAACTTCATGAATTTGAATGTCTTGAAGTTTGGGAACTTGTTTCTCTTGATACGCATTGGTTCATCACTCTTAAAGTGGACTCTATAAAGTTAAGCTTGATGAGTTAGGGAGGTATTCTGAAAAACAAGGCTCGGTTGGTCGCTCGTGGTTATCGTCAAGAAGAGGGAATTAATTTGAAAGGAATCCTTCGTCGGTTGCAAGATAGAGCGGCTATACGTATTTTTTCTAGATTTCTGCTATTATGAAACCATGGTCCGTCTATCAATATGGATGTGAAGACTTGCGTTTTCTGAATGGTAATATGCAAGGAAGTAGGGTTTATGTTATGCCATCCGGACGGATTGTGCGATCTCAGACAAACCTATCTACGTTATCAGCTTTCAGAAAGTCTCCTTTATGGTTGAAACTAAGCTCCTCGCGCGTGGTATGATATGTTGTCATTCATTCTTGTTATACAATGACTTCTCATAAGGCTCAGTGGATCCTACGCTTTTCATCCGTCGAGATCGGCAAGGAACTAATACTGGTACAAATATATGTCGATAGGCATTATCTTTGCTGCATCTACTCCTGAACTTGTGATCTATTCGCTAAATATGGCGTTCAATATTTCAAGATGTCGATGATGAGTACAAATCTCATTTTTCTTAGTTAGGAACTACAGATTTCTCAACAGTCCCAGAGGCATCTTCATAACCAATCTATATATGCTCTTGTTATCACTAAGAAATATGGCTTGAATCTTGTGACCCATTGGATACTCCCTGGTGGAGAAATCCAATGGATGAGGAATTAGAAGAGGAAAAGCTGTTAGATCCGTCAACTATTGTGGTATGATTGGCACCCTCCTGTTATTTACAGCCTGTAGACTGGACTACAATTTGCTAATGAATGTTTCTTTTGGTGCCCGTATCAGGCTCGGCCTTCAAAAAGCTCTTCATATGGGTAAAAGGATCTTCGGTATCTAAAGGGAACGTACTATCAGGGTCTTTGGTATCGAAGGATTCTTCCTTTTGCACTAACAGCATTTGCAGATGCGGATCATGCTGGTTGTCAAGATACACGCCGTTTAGCAAAGCTGGTAGTATCTACAACTTTGGGTGATAGACTTGTATGTGGTAGTCTAATTGCATGAAAAGCGCTTGCGATGTCCAGTAGGAAGTTGAGTATATTGCTTTCGTCGATTGTTGTGCTCAAGTCCTTTGGATGTGTTCACAATTTATCGGACTATGGCTATGGATTTCAAATAAAATTCTATATATACTGTGTAACAAAAGCGCCTATTGCCTTATGTTGCAACATCGTTCAACAGTCCAGATCCAAGCATATTGACATCAGATGTTCACTCATCAAGGAGCATGTTGAAATGGTTTGTTGATCACGAACTTTACTTGTGTCAATACGAGTATCAATTGGCGGACATCTTACTAAAGTCTTGGCCGGAGAAAGAATTGATTTTAATCAACAGTGGGTTATGGCGAAGTTTTACGCCGGTGACTCTGAAAAAGTTGGCAGATGACGTTGAAGATTAGTAGTGTGTGGACCATATTCGAATATCCTTTGTATCATATGTATATAAGATAATCAGAAAAACCAAATTATTTCTTGTTATATAAATTTTTCAAAACAAAATACAAAATTAAAAATGAGAAAAAATACAAAAGAGTTTTCAAATGGCATGTCTTCTGAAAATCGATAACATTTACGGTCTTAGAAATGTCATTCAACAATGATACGAGCCTGTAAATGAAGTTCGAGCAGAAGTTTCTAATATTTTCAAAACATGTCATATGGCTTGCTATTATTTCAGATAGCAACTCGGTCATCATCTTAAAGGCAAGTATTTCAAAAAGAAATCTTGACCTCTCAACGGGAATTTATTCTCGGGCATGGTCTACTTTATGACCATGCCTAGGCTTGTGATTACTTTGCATCACAACCCGTGCTTCCTATATTTCCATAAGTGTACGTTTTAGTGCATTTATGAGTATAAATAAGAGAAATCTTATTTATCATGGTATTTGTTGTTTTGTCACATATAAAATCATTCAATCATCTAAAAACATTTTTCATCATACATTTGTCTTCTCAAACAATGACTATAGCTCTTTAAATATAAAATGGGTCATTGTTTGAGGGGGGAGAATGTCAATCATCTCGTCATGATAACATGAGCTTTTAAAGGGAAAAGGGCTTAAACAATAACGGAATATCTCTTGGTTTGTAAGTTAATTAAGTGTAGCATGCTTGTGCCTTATGTGTTATTTGTTTATTCATTTAGGGTGTAGTTTGCGAAATTATGTCTATAGGTATGAGAGTTTTTAAAAACCACAAGGACCATGTGTGCTATGTGTTTAACTTGAATATATCTTATAAAAAACTTTATAAGCAAAATATAATAAGTTATGTAAACTGATGGGGCCAAAAGTGGTTAAATAAAAATTTGTTTATAACATTTAAACAATCCCCATCCCTGCCATGTTCATCACTCACACACAATACTCAAACACTACACGCACGCACACTCAAAACCGAAATTCATCTGCTCATCTAGAAGTAATCAAACTGATAGGATTTTTGTTATAGTGTTTCTCACACTCAATGAACAACATTCATTCGAATTGCATTTTGATTAGAGTTGGATATCGATAACCCTTAAATTCAATAATTAGGGATCATCAATCAAAGCTAGTAAAATCCCAATTGAATGAGGGGGTTTTCATCAGATGGGAAGTGTTGAACTCTGTTAAAATAGTTTTGATGATGTTGTTTGTATTTTTTGCGTGTTTCATTGTTATTCTGGTTGTGATTTAAATATTTTTTGTTTAATCTAGTGCTTGAAAACTATAGTTTAGGATAATTATGTATTAAGTTATGGGTTTTGAGTGGGTTGCAATGTAAAATGCTTGTTGTGTTCACTAGAATCTTGTTATGCTCTTTTGATTAAATACTAACATTATTAAAGGTTGAATCGATCGAACCAATGTTCCCATAACCGAACGAGTAAAATGGACTCCGGATCAGAGTGGAATGAGAGTATGGATCCGAACGAAGTTGTAATAAAGGAGTAGGCCGAAACGAGAAACTTTTGATATGACCCGAACAAAGTAAAATTTTTTAGTGTTGATACCCGATCGAGTGATTAATGTGCTATGGCTCCGAACGAGTGTATGTTAGTGTCAACCGATCGAGTGTTAAGTGCTATGGACCGAACGAGTGAATGTGAGTGTGAACCGATCGAGTGTTAAGTGCTATGGAACGCACGCCTTGGAATGTGGGTGTGGACCGACGAAGTTTTTAGTAAAAAGAAAGTAGACAAACGAGAAAATTTTGCTATGATCGAACGAGTGAATATGAAATTGGACTCGAACGAGTAAACTTGTTTGTGGATTTACACCGATCGAGTTAATCCAATCCATGGAGGACATCCGAAGACAGTGTTAATCTTTATTCAGATCGATCGAGTGATAAATGAAGGGAAACAGATCTTGTGCATACTTTGTGCAGTCAACCAAAGATTAATCTTTGACATAACACACTTAAGATCAGATTTTATTTACTAAGGTTAAAATAATCGAGTCTCTTAGTTTAAAATAGACATTAAAAGCTTGACAAAACCAAAAGTTAACTACATACAACTTAGTTGTTACCTTAGGTGCCTTTGTCTCATACGCCATTAGTCTATCTAAGATGATTGATCTTCAAAAGTGCAAAAGTTCATACAGGTTTCTAGGCGTCATTGATTGTATGTCATATTATAAATTCAGTAACTTCTTTTTAAACAGTATCATGGAAATCTCAAAGGGGATCAGAACACTTTGGAATGATGCTTTGGTTGTCCTGCAAAATGACTTATGATTGGCAATGCATCTTCGATTAGTCGGCTTGTCACTTCAAAGGAGGCAACTCTTCAAGTTGTATATGATGTGTTAAAGCTCACACCTTTCTACAAAGCATTCCAAGTCTCGGCTGATGTTCCTGAGATCTACATGCAAGAGTTCTGGGCCTCTGCTTATATTCATAACCGATCTGTCAGATTCAAGATGAACAACAAAAAGCACATTCTCAATCTTGATCAATTCAGAGACATTCTTCAAATTTGCCCTAAAGTCGGTAATACGAAGTTTAAAGAACCACCTCTTGAGAAGGAGATTCTCGCATTTCTAGCCAGTCTTGGTCACTCTAGAGAAATAAGAAAGATCACTGATGTCAATGTCAATAAGCTGCATCAACCCTGGAGATCATTTGCTGCTATCATCAACAAATGTCTCAGTGGTAAAACATCCTACGACAGTCTTCGTCTTTCTTAAGCTCAAATCTTATGGGGAATGTACAATAACAAGAAGTTTGATTATGCATATCTTCTGTCGGGAGGACTTCATTTACCAGATTGAGGAACAAGAATATGAAGAAGGCAATGCGAGTTGTATATCCTCGTTTTACCAAAGCTATCAGTCAACCTTTGTCTCATGGCTAAAGAACCTTCATTCCTCGAAGAAACATAGGTTAAATGGCACTATGCCAAGAATGACCAATGTTCACGTCTCAATCAAATGTCATTCAAGGAATGAAGACACTCAGTTGTACGGGGCTATCTTGCCAGTAGCATTAACAAACGAGGACATCCGCAACTCTGAATCATACAAAGAATATTATGCTATTGCTTCAGGAAAGATTCCTCCAAAGACAAAAGCAAGTAAGAAAAAAGCTGATTCTGATGCAACCCCTAAGCAGAAGCCTCCCACAGTCCCCAAAGAAAAGAAAGGAAAGAAGACTGGAAAAAGAAAGCAGAAGGCTAAAGAGTTAGAGACTATCTCTGAGGCAGTTTTGACAGAAGCTGAGCAACTCAAGATAATCACCAAGAGAAGCCGTAAAGAGACTCACAGCTCTCATGCCAGCGGGTCTGGTGCAGATGAAGGAACTGGTGTTTCACCAGGGGTTCCCGATGCACCTGATTATGACTCAGATGATGATATCTCCTGGAAGTCAAGTGAAGATGATCAAGATGAAGATAAAAATGAAGATGATGAGAACGTTCAAGATGATGACGATGATGCTAAAAGTGGAGATGATGAACTCAAAAGTCAAGATGATCAAGATGATGATGATGAAGCACAGACTGAATCTGAAGATGATGGTGATGATTTCATTCATCCAAAGCTCACAACTCATGATGATGAAACAACACATGAAGAGGAAACTGATGAAGATGACACCTTCGATCCTATAGTTCATACACCCTCTCATGTTTCATCCTCAGATGATGAAGACAGTGACAATGAAGTTGAAGGGGTGGATGTTGAAGGAGAAAAGTCGGATGAAGATGCTACATATGTAGAGGACCAAGGCAATGAGGCGGACAGAGATACCAATGCCAATCTTGAAGGAAGAGATGATGTAAAGGCAGATGTTGTATTGCCCCAGGTTCAAGCAACCCAGGAAATTGAAGACACTCATGTGACCCTAACTCCGGTAAATCCTGATGGTCAACAACAGAGCTCTTCTGTATCATCTGGCTTCGTCTCCAACATGCTAAATCCAAATCAAGATACCGGTGTTGATGCTATATTTGGACATAATGCTGAAGCTACCTCTCTAGTAGATATTCCTGTCACTGCCATTGCGGAGCCATCCTTCTTTGCACCAACCAATCGTCCTCCAACACCGACTCCTCTCTTCACTCAATTACAACAACCACCAATCCTGACACCGGCTACTACTCCAAGCTCCTCACTTCAAAATCTTCCTGACTTTGGTTCGTTGTTTGGTTTTGATAACAGACTAAAAGCTTTAGAAGACAACTTCTCGGAATTCAAACAAACAAATCAATATGCTGAAGCACTCTCTTCCATTCCTGGCATCGTTGACCAGTACCTGGCAAATAAAATGAAGGAAGCAGTAGATGTTGCAGTCCAACTGAAGTCTGATAGAATTCGAGAAGAGGCTCAAGCTGAAAATCAACAATTCCTTGATTCAATCGATGAAGGAATGAAGAAAGTAATCAAGGAACAAGTCAAGAGTGAAGTCTCGAAGATCACACCACAAATTGAGAAGTTAGTGAACGAACAACTCGAGTCTGAGGTTCTGGTACGATCTTCAAAGGAAGCCAAGACGTCTCATGCTGTAGCTGCTAATCTTTCAGAACTAGAGCTGAAAAAGATCTTAATTGACAAGATGGAAGCTAACAAATCTATCAGCAGGTCTGACATCCAAAGGCAGCTCTACAAGGCATTAGTTGATGCATATGAAGCTGACAAAATTCTGCTAGATACTTATGGCGATACGGTCACACTAAAAAGACCTCGAGACGGAGCAGATGATGATCAAGAACCCTCCGCTGGAACAGACCGGGGGTCCAAAAGAAGAAGGTCAGGAAAAGAACCTGAATCTACCAGTGCTCCAAGAGAAAAGACAACCACGACAGCAGGAAAGACTACTACAGGTTCTAAGACTCATAAGCAATCTGCTAGCCAATCTGCTCCAGTAGAGGAAACTATGCAATCTACAGATGTCTTTGAAGCACCTGCACATCAGGAGTTTGAAACAGGTGTCCATGATGAACAACCGGAAGAAGAGGTCCATCCTCTTCCTGACTGGTTTCAACAACCTAAACGACTACCTTCTCCTGATCATGCATGGAACAAGTCTGTACCTGCTGTTCATGAATCCGTCCAACCTTGGCTAAGCAATCTGGCAAGAAGACAAGACCCTCGAGAGTCATTCGATGAGCTAACAGACACAACATTTGACTTCTCAGCTTTTGTGATGAACCGGCTAAATGTTACAACACTAACACCTGAATTGTTAGCAGGTCCAACATTTGAGCTGATGAAAGGAACATGCAAGAGCTTGACTGAACTTGAATACTTTTGTGAAGAAGTCTACAAAGCCACAACAGAAAAATTGGACTGGATCAACCCCGAAGGCCGCCAATATCCTCATGATCTGCGAAAGCCACTACCGTTGGTTCCAAATTCTCAAGGTCGTCATGTCATACCGTTTCATCACTTCATCAATAACGACCTTGAGTACCTACGTGGTGGTGAGTCAAGCCGCAAGTACTCTACTTCAGTTACGAAGACCAAGGCTGCAGATTACGGGCATATTAAATGGATAGAAGACTTAGTGCCCAACTCAATGTGGAGTCAAGTGATAGTCAACTACGACAAATTCGCTCTCTGGGGAATCTCACATTGGGGCAAGAAGCGAAGACAATTCTATGCATTTGCGACCACAAGGGAATCAGCTCGTGACGTCTACTCAAAAAGAAGAATTATTGCTGTCACAAAGGTGGAAATAGTCGAATGGCAAAACTACAAGCATCTTGACTGGATCACTGTACGTAGGGATGACGACATTCTTTACAAGTTCAAAGAAGGTGATTTCCACAGACTTCGGATCCAAGACATTGAAGACATGCTGCTTCTTCTCGTGCAAGGAAAGTTGACAAATCTCAACGTTGAAGAACGTCTTGCATTTAATGTCTCCTTAAGAATGTTCACAAGAAGTGTTGTCATCCAAAGGCGTGTGGAAGACCTTCAATTGGGTGTTGAAAGCTATCAAAAGAAACTCAACCTCACAAAGCCTGACACGTACAGATCCAATTTGAGAAGAAGAGACGCTTACACACCATACTCCGATCCCAGAGGATTCATCTATGAGAACAAAGACAAGAAGAACAGATTGATGCGCATTGATGAACTACACAAGTTTAGCGATGGTACTCTCGATGATGTTCGGACTGCTCTGAATGATCGCCTCAAGGGAATCAGAATGGAGTATCTGCCTCAGACTTTTTGGAGCCAACGTGACAAAGCAAATGCAAGAGCTATGATTCAGGCAATTGACAAAAGATTAAAGACAAGGAGGATCATGCGGAGCTTGGAGAGATTTGTTGGTGGAAGACCATACGGGGGTGACTTACGGCTGCTTCAAAGGACCATATGATTTATCATATGTTGTTCTCATCTTATAAGGTCAATCCTCGTAAATAATTTTATCTTGTGAATATGTTAATAACTAGTGTAGATTTTTGGTGAAAAATAAGATGTGCTCGAGTACAAATTTTACAAGAATTTCTTAGTAAATTCAAAATCTTTCAAATAATTGTACTCGGCACCATCTTATAAACCCTCAAAAGTTGAGGGGGAGCAATAATATGTTCCATTCTGCTAGAATACATCATTTTGTCCCCGAACGGTTAATCAATTGATATCCAAAATATCAAGGGATTAACATTTTGGATAAGGGGAGAAAATGTGATTAACCTGGACTTAATGTATATTGACAGAAGTAATCAATTAAAATGGACTCGATGCACTCCACACTTAGCATGTACTACGATTACGATGCACATGTTAAGGGGGAGCTTTTAGTGATGATTAAAAACATTCAAAGTGTAAACCTTTTGATATTTATATCAAACACTTTGAATGAATTTTTCAATGATTTTGGTTTGTAATGGTGATGGAATACCCTAAAAGACCGACCATGTACTTAATTTTATGGAGTTATAAGGTGGTTAGGTATAGGTATTCAAATCCCATGATCCAGCCAGAACCGGAGGGATCTACCCAGGGATATCCACTAGTTAGTGTAGAAGTCCTTAGGTATGATTAAAAAGGAGAAAAAGTGAGAATCGGGAATAATGCCGACTGAGATGGAGCTAACACTGGAACAAACCCAACAAGGTGTTAGTTATGAAGTCTCGGTAAGCATTGAAGGGGTTGAAGAATGAAAAAGAAATGTAAGGATAAAGGGTGAAAAGAAAGAAGCCCTCCATACACTTAGGCAGAAACCGGGTCAATACATATGCTGTCAGAAACACTTAGGTGTTGTCTGACATTGAAGACAGTCATGGACCCAGTGACGCTATGCACAAACCCCTCCCAGCCACTCAAAGTCGGAAAGACTTTGTTTCAAAACTCACGGAGATACACTCATTTCTATTGACTTTCTCACTCCGAGTTAGTTGATATTGAAAAGGTGGCACTCAGCTCCAGCCTCCGATCACTAAAATTAAAAGTGCACTATTGAGTCTAGAGCCAAAAGAGATCATCCATTAATCTCATTAGGACACTTGTCATAATTTAGCTTGTTATCTCACACAATGTGAATATCAAGTAATATCATTAGAGTCCTACGCAAGATCCTTGTGATTTTGCCAGAACATCCGAGTGATACTTAGGTATTCACAATGAAGATGGAAATCCTGCTTGAGCCAACATCAAACAAGCTCATGGTAGGTGACTTGTGCGATTCTTATGAATCAAGCTTGTGACAACTGGAAAGCAACAATGGTGCGATTCTTTATGAATCAAACTTGTTCCAGGTTATGGATCAACGGTTAAAGAATTTTGAATTGCTTAAAACTCTCGATGTGTCACAAAACCACTTTAGCAAGTGACACGTCGATTGATTTTCAAATCGATTTTCTATATCAATCAGTGAGATAGTAACTCACTGGTTCACTCTTATCGTGTTGTGCTGTCTTTTGGTAACGTTCCCGATAATAAACAGCTGAGTACGATGAATCTAATACTTATGTGTTAGAGAAGATTCAAATACTACTACAGCTGGAAATCTTGTTCAAGAAGAATATCTTTCTTAAAAAGACTCTATCTGTCACATGTCGATCCTAACGGATTTTGAAGTGTTACTTCGACCAAACCTGGCGAACATGACAAAGCCATATTCGTCCCCCCGCTTTATTGCTAACTGTTTTATTGCAGGAAACTTAAAGAAGGTGGTGAAGGTACTTGTTTCCAGCTGTCTCACAAAGATCCAAAGCCACATGCTCATACCCTACCGACAAACATAAAGACATCATAAAAGCTCAAGTATATGTTTCAAGACTTCCGCTACTCTGATACCGTCTCGAAGTGACGAAGTGTTAAAGTTAAAGAATTTCAAGAAAGATGCAACATTAAAGCTTTCCAAGTCATCAAATCAAGAATGGTATGAGCATGTCGGTCCAAAAGTCACAAGTCCACAAGATGGCAAAATTACAAGATGGCATAAAGAGATTGTGCTTGGTTGATGATCTCAAGATGCTCAAGATCACAATGTCAAATACAAGTTCAAGGAACAAACTTAATCCAGAAATCAATGATCACTACAACATATTCACAAGAGAAAGTCAAAAAAAATGACGAGCTAAAAGACTGAAGAGATAAAGCATAGTATGACAGGCATAAAGTTTGTAAAAAGAGTGACCTCCCTTAGGGGTGAGATTTGTTGAAACACAAAAAGTATCGGTCACTTCGCAAGTGTGTATTACGTCCTTAGCTCGTAGTATGTGTAACATTAGATTAGTAATCTAGTCCGGCCCAAGACCCATGGGAAGCCCATCATAACCCATGGGCCGGCCTATAGGACCTATATAAGCCCCTCTCCTAGCCTTGGAGAGGGTTGGTTGTTCCATTTGTAACATTTCATCATAATACACTTCATCCATTTTTCCATCCATTTTTATCTCTAACATCACAACCCACATCTCACTCTTGTTCTTGGTTTGATCATAAGATTACTAGAATTCTACAGATGATGTATTTCATTATGAATGACATCATCATCTCGTTGTCTCTTTTCTTGGACAGCCACATCATCTTTTCTAGATGATCTTCTAATTCTCTTCGTTAACAAGGAAATATATTTTCAAAGAAGAAAGCACTTCTTTATTCCATTTTCGTATCATTTACGTGTATCAACATACACAAAGAAACCATAAGCACTACTGCTATGAGCATACCCAATGAATACATAATCCACGGTTTTTGGGTCTTATCTTTTGAGCTTTAGGTGCCGGAATTGCCACTTTGGCTAGCACCCCTACACTCGTAAGTATTTATAAGATGGTTTTCTTCCCATCCATAATTCAGAAGGAGTCTCTTCCTTTTTCTTACGATCTTATTCAATAGATAATTAGCCGATAAAATGGCTTCCCCCCACATGTTCCGGTTTAAACCCGAACTTATCTACGTGACATTTACCATTTCTTTCAAGGTGCGGTTTTTCTTTCAACCGAATGAAAAAACGATCTTGTCATTTTGGCCTAAACACATGTTTGGCACTTTTGATTTGAGTCAATATGAAATGTAGGTTTACAATTTAATTTCATCATACGACGAATGGAATTGCAATTGACATAACCAGGTTATGTCACACGTTCGAAGTCTCAACCACATAATTTGAATTAACATTCATTTTAGAAAAATTATTTTCCGTAACAATTAAAACCAATTTGAACATTTCATCACGGGCGTGACCCGTACCTACAACCACGAAATATTGAAATGATTCTCAACCTCTTTCTAAACCAGATATACATACACTCAAAATTTTGCATGCATACTTTATTTTACAATGCTATAATCCATAAATAAATAGTTAAACTATAACTACCGAACAATGCAACATGACAAAGTTCTTTACCGAAATGATAAACTAGGCCACCTAAGAACAGATCTCAACCCATAGTCATTTTTCTATTAAGATATATCAAGCAATGTAAACACTATAGTATGAAATTAAAGTGTCATATATATATATATATATATATATATATATATATATATATATATAGTTAGGATCAAATGAGAAGTTTTCTTAAAATAAGAAGGATAAGAAGTAACTATAACCGCATATCCGAGATGCACCGACTTAAATTAGATGCATCTCTATAATCTTATATGCATTATAATGCATCATAATGTGTTTTCTAGCTTTTAATTAGATGCATATACGTATTTTAGATGCATTTCATGATTTTTCTTATTTTTTGGTCCTCTACATGTGCCAAAATCATGAAAATCAATTTGCACCATCTACACATCAAATTAACTTTCGAAACTCTATATGGTGCATCTAGATGAATAGAAATGCATCTAATGAAAGTCGTTGCATCTCAAATGTGTGGTTTTAATCACTTCTCACCACTTCTTATTTTAATTTACTTCTCACTGGATCCCTACTCTATATATATATATATATATATATATATATATATATATATATATATATATATATATATATCTTTATATACATTCAGGAATGAGATTCACCCAAATTGCCAAACTGGCCAAAAAGAGATTATAAAATCCATCACCTGATTACTCGTATATAATTTAGATATTTGACAATACTTATTACCATTCATAGTACAATTAAAACTCATGTGGTAATTTTGACTAAATAAAAAAAACGGTTCAAGTACTTATTACATTACATCATCAAATTAATACCAATTGTATTTTATTTTTTATTTTTTATTTTTTTTTTCCTGATCCATGAACAAACAGATTAATGTAACACGACTACGTCTCAACAAAATAATGTTAAAGTGCACTCAAATAATCGTTTTAGTTATCAAGTTATTGCCGCTAGTAGTAAAATAGTCTGTCTTATGAGACTTTTATCCAAACATACATGTCGAGTAGAACTCGTGTCAATCCACCACTCTTTTGTGTTTGAACCCGCTTGGTTCACGTCCGAAATCATTGCAGTAAATCAAATATCATTTCACACAGAAAAATTAATAGGATACTCAATCTCGATTTTACACAAAAAATATACTATTTCCACTCGATATAAAACTAGGTAGAAACGCACTCCACACAAATTTTTTAGTCGATTATTACAAATAAATCTAAATCATTTTCCTCATTATAAACGGTGTATACGGAATTGTTTTAAGATTGTAGGAAATAGTACACCCTTTATATATAATTTAAATTATAATATCAAAAAGAAAAACATACAATATACTTTGGAGAGAGTATCTGAAGATCTTGAATAAAGTCCAACCTGAAATGATCAACAAAGATGACTGAGGCACGTGTTAGACACGCTTCCCTTAAAACAATTTCGTGTACAATAATCACGGTTGTTTCTCAAGGTACAAATTGCCCGAAATATTACTAGATTTCTTGTGAGAATACTAAGATGGTTGTGTGTTTTGGTGTTTGAGAAATGAGAGACTAACTCTCAATTTATAGGGAGAGGAGGTGAAGAAAAACTCATATTAATTTAACACTATGTGAATCTTACTAATGACTCATCAACAAAAAATTAATGTCGCCATTACATTTGACCATGCATTAACCTTGCTCTAAAACCTCATTAGTACAATTGATGACACCATCAATTGTCATTCAAAGTATAATTAACCATTATTTTCCAACTAATGGTTACTCATAACCATTTTTTCCTTCATTCCAACTACCCCTACTCGATATCTTATTCACACTATCTTCGTTTTGGACATATCATGGCACCTTAAACTTAATAATTATATTCACTAATAATTATCTATGTTCAAAGTTAGTGAAAACTCATATTTTCCACTAACATTTTTCTAACATTTTTTTAGGAACCAACTCGAAAATATATAAGAAACCACCTTGGATTCTTGGATATAACAATATAAAAGAAGAAATACAAAAAGACATAAAAAAACCTCGCTGAAAATGGCAGACATATTTTCAAAAGCCAGTGAAGAAGATGAAGTACATGTTTTGAATCAAGTTGTCTTTGGAAAGTAAATCAAGTTGTGTCCAACAGTCAATTGGTTTTTGACTATTTCTTTTTTCTTTTTTTTTGAACTTAAGTTGTTTTTTGTTTGGATATAGCAATTTTATTGCTTTTGGATTTGGTAATTTAAAAAGCAAGTAAACTTTGTTTTAAATAAGAACATTGCTAAACCTTTTTAAAAAATCATCTTACTTATCCTCTTACACACACAATCATATAATATACATTTTTTTTCACTTATTATCTCTTTAAATTCAAATCGTTAGTTTTGTCACTTGTCAATATCCTCTGTGTAGGAAAATTAGTAGGAAAGTTTTGTAGGAGGAATTAACATTTTTGTTTGAATAAAGCAATCTTATGCTTGGTTATAGTTCTTTACAATTTAGAAACAATTTAAATGACAATATCTTACGATATACTATCTTTTTGTTTTAATTAGTGTGTTAGAGGGCATGGCACGGTGAGTTTTTTTGGCGTTTTGGTGCGAAAACGCTGCACGAAAACGCGAGGGCCACAACAGAGTTGGTGTTTTCGTGTGTGGCGCCGGTAGAGGCCAGTCAAAGCTCCTCGAATACCCACAAACGAAAACGCGAGACACTGTACCGTGTCTCGCGTTTTCGTGTTTAGCGTGTTCATGCATTAAATTTTTATTTTTATTATTTTTTGAAATTTGAAATTTGTAGTTGGAATGCAACGGCTAGAAAAATTTAAGGCTCCTAAAGTAGCCCTTTTTTTGCTTCATTTTAACCCATTTTAACACTATAAAAACCTAATACAACTTCCACTTTATACCATACTTTCTTTATAAACTTCTATCTTTTTATACCATCACTTCCAATTATATAAAACTTCACCAAAATGAATCCCAACCAATGGATAAACAACTACTTCAACGACCTGCAAATACCGAATACGCAATTACCTAATTCTTCCTCATCGTCTAATCCAAATACTCCATCATCCGCAAACTCCATCACCTCTAATACCAATTAAATTCCGACACGCCCCAATATACCAAACCCATTCGCCAACTTCCAAATCCCATCTCAAAACTCATTCATCATTTGTACTCCCGAGCAATTTTTTACATGGTTATCACAAACGCAATCTTCTCAACAATTCTAACAATCGCAACAATTTCAACAATCACAACAATTTCAACAAACTCGAAAACCCAACAATTCCAACAATCTCAACAATATCCTCAACATTCGTCTCAAGTACCACAAGAATCGAATGAACCCGACGATGGCGGCCCGTCACACAAACAAGGCCGAAAAAAATCCATGGCCAAAAGAAATCCAGGTCGGGAAAGAAAAACCGACCGCACCTTTTAGACTCAAGACGAGGAACAACTTTTGGCGGAATGTTTCATAAAAATATCCGAAGATCCGAAAAGTGGGAATGACCAAGCGAGAGATAATTTTTGGTACAAAATTCTCGACGTATACAACGAGCGAGCCGAGCAAAATGGTTGGAAGGTGCGAAACAAAAATATGTTGATGGGTATGTGGACGCCGATGAATCGAGATGTATAAAAGTTTAACTCGATTTATGGCCAAACCAAACTTCTAAGTGCGATAAATAGATGAAAATTGTTCGGGCTAAACAAGGACGGATCACTAATATTTTTTAGAGATCAAACCGGAAGAGAATTTACGCATAGGAGAGCTTGGCTTTTTTTGAAAAATAAATTCAAATGGCAAAACCCCGAGTCTACGCAAGCAAGAAGAACCCGAGGACGAGTAACCGAAGAAGAAGAGCCGGAAATGTTTTTGAGAGAAGTTATCCCCTCGTCCACTAAAACTGGGGCTCCTCGAAAATCAAAAGCTCAACGCTCTACAAGCTCAACATCCGCCACTTCCGGTTCACAAAAAGAGCAATTTACCGAGTTGATGCAACAACAAATAAATTTGGATCGTGAAGCGAAAAAAGAACACATGGAGCGCGAGCTAGCGGCGAGACTCGCGGTTTGCGAAATTCAAAAAAGAAACGAAGAATTGAAGATACTAACTTTCGACACTACGGGGATGAATCCGGCGGACGCGGCGAAGATCGAGGCTTTGAAAGACGCATTTTGTTTATATGTACTTTTTTTATGTAAGTTTATGTAATGTTTTTTTAATTAATGAAATTTGAATTTGAATTTTATAAAAAGTTTTTTTTATTAATGTATTGTTTTTAAAAATATATTGTTGTTGTTGAAAATAAAAATAAATAAAAAAGGTGGGGTTCCCATAACATCAGAAATGTTGGTGTTAACCAAAGAGCCTATTTTTGGTGTTATGAGGTGTTTTGGTGTTATAGAAAAAAGTGATGATGTAGCACCACTTTTGCACGACGACACGAGCACAACGGCTCCACTGTACCTTGTGCTCTTAAATTGTAAAAAGACATAACTTAACTTGACACGTTGACCGTTTGACTTTTGACTTGCTGATTTTATCGTCTCCACTAATTAGTAAAGTAACCATCTTATAATTTGTTCTGGCTCAGCCACTGCCCAATGCTCCATAAATATCATAATGTATAGCTTTATATGTTTTTCTGACGTTGATTCAACACAAATAAAAAAAGTTAAAATTTAAAAATCAAATAAAGTAACGACAGTCATTCATTTTTCATTCAAAATTAAAAGAATATTTTATATATTATTTTCAAAATGTTAGATATTTCATAAATCAATAATCATTAAGTAAACTGATTATAAATCATCTTTCATTCATAGTCGACTACTATATATATATTTTTGAGGAAACTTTTTTCTCGAGTTTTTGTGATAGTGTTGTAATTTACGCACCAAAAACCACATGATTGTTATTTTATATATCACATGTGATTTATGATTTGAACTTTAGAACTCACATCATAAATCACAAATAATATTAATAAATTTTAGTGACTTGAGTTCTTATGACACAAACAAATGTCACTAAATATAACTTTTTGGTGACACTGTTTTACAAGTGTGAGCAAAAGTTGACAAAGTTGAAATTTATGACACTTTTTGTGAAAAATATGTGTAATAAAAGGCAAACAAATTATTTTTACACTTTTGATATCATTGTAAATAGATTTTTACCTACTTCACTTTTACTTACTCTCTAAGTGATGGAGAAACATCCAAAAAAAATAGTGACGTCGTTTTCTAACTTTTTACAGTGCAACGCAGTTTTTTATTAATTTATGTTCCGTAATTTGAACAGTTTTCATACTTTTGACCTGTTTATAACTTTATTTTTTTTTCGCTCCCGTTTTTTCCGTGTCACAGTTTTATAACATATACAAAATTATAAAAATACAAAAAAAATAAAATACAAAAAAAAACCGGAAAAAACCCGGGGGGGGGGGGGGGGGGGGGGGGGGGGTGGTTTACCAAATGGTGATTTAGGGGGTACATATATCATAAGCCGTTATCTTTTTGTACAAAAACAAGATGATCCGACAACAAAATATAAGAACTAACCAAAAGGTATGTCAAATGAAACAACCTACTTGAACAATGTGTGCATATTTTATTAAATAGACACCGTGTTGTCGCTTGGTAGTAATCGAACCTGAAATATATATTTCACCTTGTTCGTTACGATTGACTTCTAAATATTTGTCTCGGAGATATCTATCATTGATTGTATCGAAATTATAACAACAACAACAACATACCAAATAGGATTAGACAGGGACGGACTCACATAAGTGCCTGGTGTGGCATGTGCTACACCCGATTTTAGGACATGCAGTGTAAACAAGTTTCAAAATTGACGCTTTTTTTGTATGTGCAACCCCCAACCTTCATTCTCTCCTTTTGTATTCCTCTTGACTCTTGTATTGAATCAAAATTATAGGTATATACTTTTAATAAAATATATATGTCTCAGTCTAATTACTCAACATACTATTCCAAGACGGCAATGCATATTAAAATTAGAATATCAAGGAAAAAGCTGGAAAAATTATAGAATACACGAGGATTGGATGATTTCAAACCGCTTAATTATATACATCTACTATAAATGGAATAAAACGCTGCCGTTTTTTGGTACTTGCTACAGTGCTACAGTACCGGGCCGGCCCATTTTACTTTTTTTTTCTTTCTTAACTAGGCAAATTTTTTTAAAAAATTTTGGCTTGGCACAAAATAAGAAACAATAATTACAAAAGAAGCTTATTATTTCTAGATCAAAAAATATCGCGGCACGAGACCAAACACTTAAGCTGATGTAATAAAAAAATAAACTATTGCACAAAATATATTAAAAAATTTGCTCGGGCACAAAATAATAATTTTTTTTACAAAAGTATTGAATTATTAATCAAAAAATACCCCACAGACAAAGACGCCCAAACACATAAGGTCCCACAAAAAATTTTTTTTATTACAGTAGCTACAGTAACAAGCCCATTGGGCTCCCACTTTGGGCCGGCCCATTTGACACATTTTTTTTTGTTTTTGTTTTTCTTTAACTAGGCAAATTTTAAAAAAAAATTGTTCGGCACAAAATAAGAAACAAAATTAAACAAAAGACTTATTTAAACTAATGAAATAAAAAAAGTAATAAAGATAAAATTAAAGAAAATTAAAAAATGAGGAAACTAGAAAAATTAAAACGGATAGTACAAAAGAGAGTAAGAAAATACAGATGAAAAAAAACAAGAGCAAAGTTATAGTCTTTCAGAGTACCAAAAAATATCCGCGGCACGAGACCAAACACATAAGCTGATATAAAAAAAATAAACTATTGCACAAAATAATTAAAAAAAAATTTGCTCGGCACAAAATAAGAAATTTTTTTACAAAAGTATTGATTTATTCAGATCAAAAAATACCCACGACATCACGCCCAACACATAAGCCCATATAAATTTTTTTATTAAACATGACACCGGAAAAATAAAGCCGCACAAAATATAAAAAAAAACAAAATTTAACACCCCGCATCAATGCGCGGGCAATCATGTTTAACACATATTTACCCAATCTCATAAAATTATATTAAAATAAACCCAAATAGCAAAAAAAAATAACTTTTAAACACATAACCTTTAAAAAATTAGCATAACATGCAAATTTTAAAAATAAAAAACACCCACATCTATGATAAAAGAAACACCGCTCCGCAGCAACGCGCGGGCAAGTATGCTTGTTCAACCAAACGGACAGCTAAAAGCTTATTCGGGCATATTAAAGTAGAATATTTAATACTATATCCGTTTCAATTTTATTGTTTATTTTAATGTGTTTTAAATTCGTTGTCCGCTGCTTTACATAATAGTTACAATTTTTTAAGTGTACTATATGACTCTTAATCAAAAATTTTATTTACAAAGTATATAAAAACATTAAATAATTGTTAAATGGTAAAACTGTATTTTTCTTTTTTTTTTTGTAAAATTCAAAACATTAAAAATGTATTTTTCTTAATATGTATGTTTTTGTCTATAACAATAATTTTGAAACGAAGCTAGTAATTATTAAATGATGATAGATTAGAATCAGATAGATCTTACCACCTTGTACAATTAGGTTATGATACTCTAGGTTTTTTTAATCTTATCGTGCGATAAGTGTTGTTCTCTACATAAGAAAGCTTTATTTGTCCAATTACCTTCTTGATGTTTATATTTAGAGTTAAGTACATAGATCGTCTTTGTGGTTGTCTCGAAATTGCAGGCTTCGTCCTAAAAGTCCCGAAATTACACGATCGCTCTGGAGTTTCATTTTGAGTTGACCGAGGCTCCTATTGAGACCGTAACTCCATTCAAAATTTCGTTATCTTTTCTTCACTTCGAGGGTATAATCGTCATCTCACATGGAATAATACCCTAAGGTCCAACGTTGCAACACCACGAATCTATTTCCTCCTCAATACTCCCGCAATTTACACTAATCAGTTTGTAAATTTATTACACAACTACCTATTGCCCTTATAAGTCTCACCCACCCTTTACAGTTTGTTTTACTCACTTTGTACATCTTAGGAACCCTAATTTTAATCAAAGCAGTAGTTGATCAACAAGATGGGTAAAGGTAAAGGTAAGTTTTTCTTATCCTTAATGCTTATCATACATGCTTATCTTGAATGCTTATGATTATAGTACATGCTTAACTTGAATGCTTGGCCTCCATTAGTCTGATCACATTGCTTAGACTCTGCATCACTTAGCATTTTACCTTTTGGAGCAATTCTGTGCCATATATTCCTTGCATATTGACAATTGAAGAAAAGATTATCATGACTATGAGGACAACACTTGCATAAAATGCAATTCAAGTCCCTATTTTGAATCCATATCATCCTGTCTTGGGTTAGTAATTTACCTTGAATTGCCATCCATAAAACTACAGCTTGTTTGGGATTACATTGAGAGAACCAGACAATATGTTTCCAGTTGACCTTAGGCCATTCATCCCTTAATGTTAGCCATACACTTTTAGTAGAAAACTTGCAGGTTTGGTTATTTCTATCCATCCACTTCACACCATCAATTCTATCATTCAACATAGCAACCTTAATAGACTTTAATTGAGGAAATTTAGCAATCCATTACTCAGGCCAAAAATAGCCTTGTTTGGAATAAAGCTAGACAAAGGCTCTAGACTACACCATTTATCATATCAGACTGAAATAGATTTCCTATCTCCAACCTGAAATATTGCATGATTTCTAACTTTATCTCTCAAGTCTAGCATATTTTTCCATCCACATCTATCCGATCCAGTATAATCAATCTCCCAAATACTCCTACCTTTTAATTTGACTGAATTGACCCACTTTACCCATAAAGAGTCTTTTTTCTCAATTATCTTCCACAATTGAGTGATTAGAAGGACTTCATTCCACTTTTTGAGAGGTTTAATGCCCAAACCACCCTGATCCTTGGGTCTACACACTAGATTACCAAACACAGCAAATATAACAAACAACTATAGCTTGCCTTTTGCGAGTTTCCCAACATTCCCCATAAGAAATCATCTTAAACAGTAATTTCAACAGCATCAAAAATGGTGTCTTAGCCTTATTTTAATTGGTCAACTAACACCTTGTATAAAGCCCAATCTGCCTAATCCTGCTTTACACATTTCAGCTGTCATTTGGTCTATTTTTATTGATCTCCCTAACCTACTGGAAATGACACTTATCCCCTTAACATTCCAAGCTTCAAGGGGAACATTAAGTAACCTAATTCAGATAGGGATCTTACAAGGAGACTATTTAACAAAATCAGTTTTAAGATCCCATTTTTGCACTAAAAGTGGTTTGCCATTTCTTAACATATGATTCTAGCAGGAAATGAAGGTTTTTAAGCTTTTTTAATGGAGGATTTTAGCGGGAAAGTTAGGTGGGGGAGGAGAGAGAATTTAAGCTGGAATTTGTTTTTCCATATCAATCATCCACGATTTTAACAGTTTTAAGTACATGCTTATCCTTAATGCTTATGATTATAATATATGCTTATTCCTTGCAGATATAGTAGTGACAGTGAGGATATCAATAAGGGTCCATCAAAGGAAAAGGTGCCTAAGGAGGATATCAATGAGCGTCCCTCAAAGGGAAAGCTGACACCCTTGGGGTCATCTGCAAGGACTAGGCCCGAAGTTGGTCCATAATTAGCAAAGCTTTTCAAGTATGGGCCACCAACAGATTTGCTTTGTTGGTATGGATATGCTGATATGGATGAATATCTAGAGGATCCCTTCTTTGATAGCCCTAAAAAAGAGACCAAAGACAAGAGTAGCATGGATACATTCCCAGGTAGCACAGATGAAGAAACATCAGACACTGAATCCACTGACAAGAACATCACTGTTGGAACTACATGCAAGAACATCCTCTCTTATAAAGATACCATTGAAAAGTATGTACTAGTTGTAAAGTCTGCCAGTAAAAGAGCCATCTACAAAATCCCTCAACCAATCATAGGAGTTGTGCTTGGACTAGCCAATCTTAAGACATGGGATGATATTGTCCAAAAAATAGGAAATAGGCCACATGGGAATTCTGCAGACAAAGGAAAGGGGAAAGCAAAGGTTTGAAGTTGATGTTGCTGGTTTAAAGACTTGTTTTTATACTTGCTGATCTAGTTTGTTTAATGACTTGGTTCTGTATTTGCTACTTGTTTGTGTTGCCTAATGCAGTTTGACTGCATGACTTGGTGTTTGGATATGCATTTTGCAGTTTGTATGTAATAGACATCTTATCTAATCTATTAAGCCTTTATCTATGAAACTTACCCATCTTAACCTATCCGCATACAAACACTATCTTTTATACTTACACAACCTATATTTACATAAAATAGTAAATTTGTATCAGTTAATATATGAGTTTTCATAGAATCACAAAGAAGACAAAATTAGCATAACATACTAAACCTGAGTACAAAAAATTCTAAAAAAATTCCATCTCTCTCCCACATCCCTTATAACCTGGTATGACCCATTTTAACCCAACACTTATCTAAACAAATATCATCCAAAACAAACAAGTTCACATATTAGCCAATATCAACAACATCACTTACAACAAACACAGTCATCTAATCAATTCACAAACACAATCCAAAATACATAACATCATACATAATACTAAAAACCATGATATATTCACATAATCAACATAAAGTTAAAACTTAAACATACTTCACTACTGATAATGTTAGATAGGATTCAACACTAACAAAATATGAAATCCAAACAAACCACTTTAAGCAACCAAAAGCCAACACCCATACCTACAAACTAAATAACCACCAACTATACCATAACAACAAGCTACCCATAAGAACCATAACAAAAACCCCTTCATAGTTTTAGCTCCCTGACAATCCTTCTCCCATTACGAACTATCTCAATACATCACGGTGACAAAGGTATCCAAAGCAATACCCAACAACGAAACATCATCCTCTTGATCCCTATTCAAAAGCATCAGCCATCTAGAAGTTGCCCCCACCTTCTCCAGGTGCTCGATCACATGACGGCGGCTTGTAATTTTCTCCTACAACTTTGTACGAAAACTGATACCCATTGAACGTACCTTTACTGCTTCAGAAACCTCAAAACGAAACCACACCCCTATATACTCATCAAAGGCAACACGATCAATCAGAAGTCATGCCATCAGAAGATTAGGATCTCTTGAAGTGGATTATTATCCAAAACAGATTAGGATCTCAGAGCGAGTGGGTGACGTCTTCGAGAGAGGAACAGAGAAACAATAATGATCGAGACACAGAGGTACTTGTGTGTAAAATGGGGGGAGGGTTTATAAGCTCTTTTGTGTTGCAACGTTGGTCCTTATGGTATTATTCCATGTGAGATGACGATTATACCCTCAAAGTGAAGAAAATATAACGAAATTTTGGATGGAGTTACGGTCAAATGACTGGTCAACTCAAAATGGACAACTATGGGGATGATCAGTGTAATTTCAGGACTTTTAGAATGAAACCTGTAATTTCGAGACAATCACAAGGATGATCTATGTACTTAACTCTTTTATTTATGAGTCTACATTGCTAAACTTGTTTTGTTGTAGATATAGAAGGTAAACTATAATAGCAAAAAACTTCTTTTAAAAACTGCCGCACTTGTAACTTTGAAGAGTTATTTTTTATACTAATAATTCCTTATATATTAGAAGACTCATTCTCATTATTTATCTAGAAAAATCAATGGCTGAGATTAAAAGCATTTTAATATTTCACATATCTTTATATTTTAAATATTCATAAACCATTAATCGTTAGACAAAACAAATTATACCGTCACGGCAAACATTTAATTATCTTTCTATAGACGGACACTTTGATATACTTCCGACAAATTTTTTTTTTCTTCATTTTTTTCACTTTCTTACGTTTGTTCGTCCTTTTTTTCGTTGTTGAAACTTGCATGAGAAATCACATGTGATTAAACATTAATTTTAATATGCCAATAAAATCACATGTGATTTTATAGATTATATTAGTTCATTTATGAAACCTTTTATAATCACAAGTGAATAATCACAGTTGGTAAAAAATCACATGTGATTGAGATTACGTGTTAGAAAAATCGTATGTGATTTTAATAAAATATTCAAATTAGTGTTTAATCACATGTAATTTCTCATGCAATCTTCAAAAGCGAAGAAAAAAGAAAAACAAAGACGAAAAAACTTAAAAAATATAAAAAAACGTGAAAAAACGAAAAAAAAAGGTTTGTCGAAAGTATATCAAAGTGCTAATCTATGGAAAGATAACTAAATGCTCTTCGTGATTGTATATTTTTTTCTCTTAATGATTAACGTTTTAAGAGATACTAATATTTGAAAAAGAAAATATGAAAATGAGTTTATTAAAATGTTTGGTTTAATCTCATCTATTGGATCACATAAAGATAGTGAGTGGGGATTAGTCCCTTGATATCTTAATAAAGTTTGGTATTCAAATGTTTAAATTCTGAATTTAACCGTAACTTTTAAGACTGCGAGGCACTCATGAATACACCCGGGGCGTTGCACTGGACTTGTTTTAATAACTGAAACTACATAATGTCCAACATTGGTAAAATACCATTTTATAACTTTACAGAATTTGAAACATTCGAGTAGCGAGCAAATCTAAAACTACTTAACATGTGTATATATCACTGACTAAGAGGGTGTATAGGATCACGGTATGAAGGAGATTATTTGCTAAGTGTGTAGATGAATCTGGTATGGCCCTGATCAAACATGAAGTTTGAGACAAATCTAATTTCTGGATATACAAAGATAAACTACCTACCTGATGTAAAGCTGACTAACCCTATGATTCATTAGCTTCCTGACTTCTCCGGTTAGAGCTAAGCTCTAATTCCTTAGATAAAGCTCTTTTCCTCCTTTATGGTTTACTTCCCAACAACCATCACAACATCTCGCCTGATGAGAACAAATAAAGCTTGTGAGATTGCATAAGAAATGGAGACTTCAAAGTCTACAAAGATACAGAGTGTAACTGACGACACTAACTTCCAGTAAGTAAGTTGTTGTCCACTGACTTTCTTTGTTTTTTCCGGCTCATAATAAATATACGAAACACAGTTACACAAATTAGGACGATAAACACAACAATAATTCTACAATATCAGTATTACACTAAAAATGGCTGAAAAATAATACCACATATAAAGTGTTAAAAAACAGTGTACACATCTGTTAGAAAAACACAAGAAAAGCTGTATAAATCAGTAGCCAAACACCCCATTTCTATGTTTCCCAAACAACCTACAAAAGCAGTTTAAAAAAGCATATAAAGCTGTTAAAAACGCATAAAAAAATCTGTTAAAAACAGCGAACAACTGTAACAGTGTGCCCAACACCCCATTTTCTCTGCTGATTTTGCTAACAATTTTATAGATGTGTTTGGCTGGTAGCGCATAATAATCTACAAAAAGAAAGTGCAAAGCATACCTAAATTCTTGTTACAAATATCGTAACATACCACAATAGCCAAACACTCTGACGCTCCTTATAGCTATAATAGTGGGTTGGGTAAATGGGTTAAAGCATGTAAAACATTCACAAAACCTAAGCTGATAGCCTAAACGACCAAAACTATTTTTGAAAATCTTACACTCACTGCAAAGCTAAGACAATGGATTCGCCTTCAAGAACTAAACTTGATAAATTACGAACCACATATACTTGCATGAGTTCATCAAGGTATTTTAGAATTTCCTATGCCAGTAGCCTTGTAAAACTCCTTCAACTGACTATATAAGCATTTGAGAATCTAACTTTTCACTGCACGGGAGAATATTCTTTTAGAACTCAGTGACTTCCATGGAACTAGAACTCGAACTGTATCCACATGCTGCAAACGCCTTAAGCCATATGCTCAAAAATGTGTAATTCTTATTAGTCTTATACTAAAAAAGGAGTCTGCTACACATAAAGGAGCCTGCTACACATAATACGTGACAGGAAACCAAACTCAAACGACAAAATTAAGGGTTGTAGAGTTCCATGGCCATGCACTATCATTCAAGGAAAAATCTACCATAAACTACAAGCGACAAATGATAGTGGAACAACCCAACATGCTGCACTATAGTGTTTGTGGTGTTTTTTTATTGGTACACACTTATAAAAATTACCAATCAAGAAACTTGATACCTATAATCTGTCTTTTTGTAGTCATGTTTAATACCTTAATATAAATTTATATAAATATAAATTAGTTAGAAATTGAGAAAATACTCGGTCACTTCCAAAAAATAATAGAATAGCTCATAGCGTAATATTTAGAAACTTACAAAGCTAACCAGGTCAACATAAGTCATCCTTATGTGACGTGCCAAAAGCATTTTGGTATAAATAGCCCCCTCTCAAACACCTTAAAGAGGGTTTGGTTGTTCATTTTGATTATTCACATAAATTATATTTTTTCTTTTTCTTTCTCTCTCCTAAGTGATACAACCTCAACTTTCTCTCTCTAAACTTTCTTTCTTATCTTGTCAAATTGTTAAGTGATTTGATACATCTACAATTGGTATCAGTCACCATGGGGTGATATTGTGAGCTTATGTGTGTTTATATCTTATTTAGATCGTTAGTTTTGGTTATTTTTAGTTTCGTGTGCTTCAAAAATGAAACCCGGATTTTTGTGTTTTAAAGTCTTAAAGTTTGTGTTTTTAAGCAAGATTTAGGCCTAAGATAACTAGTTGTGCAAGAAAAATCAAGGTAAAACGTCAAAAAGGGTGAGTTTTGGTATTTTTTGTGAAAAAAAGTACGTTTTTATTTTAAGCAAGTGAAATATGTATTCAAGGTAGCGAAATATGTATGAAGCTAGCGAAATATGTATGTTAGCGCAATATGACAAGTTGACCTCAAGCGATTTATGTCATTTCAAGGAAACGAAACTCTGCTTATTCACAACCCACATCTCTCTCTCTTGTTCTTGGTTTAGATCATAAGATTACATGTTTCTTCAAATATGTCAAGCGAAATATGTATGTGATTTATGTCTTCATGTGATTTATGACAGGTTGTTAGTTCAAGCGAAATACGTAATTGTGCAAAACGAAACTCTGTCCAATTTTCATAAACCAAGCGAAACATTACATTGTCATATTCCTGAGAAACATTACAGTGATATATTCCTTGAGAAACATTACAGTATCATATTCCTTGAGAAACATTACATTAATCACAAAAAGATTTTATTTTCTACGGTTTCTCTTACTTTGTAAAATCTCGTGAAATAATTGGATTTCTTGGTTTTAGTGAAGATTTATAAAATCTCGTAGAATATCAATCTTAACCACCGACAACAAAATCCCTTAATACAATCCTCCTTTATCACTGTTTGATCAATCTTTAATCATTTCACTTTTCAATTAAAGCAAGATGACTACTTTAGCAGTACACATAATTGTTGCTGGATTTGAGAACCGTCCTCCAATGCTTGAGAAATCAATGTACGATTCATGGTCAAGTCGTATATGTCTATTCATCAAAGGGAAGAAACATGGTAGGATGATGTTTGATTCAATCGATAATGGTCTATTGGTCTATCCAAATGTTAAAGAAGATGGGCAGACTAGACCTAAGAAATACTTCGAATTCACTAAAGCACAACAACTTCAAGATGACTATGATGTTCAAGCAACAAATATCATTCTTCACTGTCTTCCACCTGATGTGTATGTACTTGTTAATCATCAAGAGGCAGCTAATTATATTTGGGATAAAGTCAAGCTACTAATGAAAGGAACTGAATTATCATATCAAGAACGTGAATGTATATTATACAACTTGTTTGATAAGTTTGCTTATATTCAGGGTGAAACATTGTATGAGTACTACTGGAGATTCTCTCAGCCGATTAATGACATGCATACTATTGGGATAACAATGCAACAAGTTTAAGTCAATACCATATTTCTAAATGCTCTTCCACCAGAATGGAGCAAGTTTATCACTGATGTGAAGTTAGCATAGAGTATGTATACCACCAACTATGATCAGTTGTATGCATACCTCAGTCAAAATGAACGACAGGCTAATGAAGTATGTATCATGCGTGAAAGATATCCGGATCCTCTTGCATTGGCAGCCAACTCTCAAACTCTATACAATCCCTCTCAGTCTCTACAATATTCAGGTTCTTCACTGTATACACCCCTTCAACAATTCACACCAGTTTATGCAGCACCTATTCATCATCAAAACCATCACACTCCAGTCAACCTACAATGACACTCAGTTTCTCCATAACCATTCTTATCCCATCAATGACACAACAATCTCAAGTTAAATTTCCTCAACTAGACTCTGGTCTCGATGTTCCTACATTTCAGCAAGGAGAAGATCCGATTGACTGCATTAACAAAGCAATGGCATTCCTATCTGCTGTGGAATCCAAGTTTCCACCTTCAAACAATCAACTCAAAACGTCTTCCAATCCTAGAAATCAGGCAACCATTCAAGATGGAAGAGTCACAGTTCAACAAGTTCAAGGAAGACAAACTCAAAGTTTTACTGGCACTAGAAACAAAGGAATTGCTACAACCTCAAGGGGAAATTATGCAGCTAGTCAACCAAGAGTTGTGAAGTGTTAAAACTGTCAAGGAGAAGGGCATATGGCGAGACAATGCACTCAGCCAAAAAGGCCAATAAATTCTACATGGTTTAAGGAGAAGTTGATGTTAGTCGAAGAACAAGAAGCTGGTCAGATATTGGATGAAGAGCAACTTGCATTCATAGCAGACCCTGGAATAGAAGAAGCTCCAGTTGCTCAGCAGACAATCCCTGTGTTATCTATTATCGCATAAAGCTAGCAGTATTAAATCCATAAAGCCTAAGCAGTATTAACCAAACTCCTTTTTAATGCTAGCAGTACAAACTTAATAAGGCAGCAGTCCTAAATATTGCTCGAACAGTATTAAAAATAAAGGAGCAGTACTAAGTAATTACCACTGTTGTTTAGCAACGCTTTATCTGTTACAAAGCTGTCGCTAATCCGTCACTAAATTGTATTCTCCTTCCTCTCATAACTATTAGCGACACTTAATCTGTCACTAATCCGTCGCTAATGTGTCACTAATCTTTATTCTCCTTCCTTTCATTCTTTTAGTGACTCTTTTTAGTGTCACTAATCTGTCATAAATTTTTCATTCTCTTGACAGTAAGTTGTAATGAACAGTAGAAACCATTAATCAATCACAAATCACCAGTAGAGTTAAATCTTTAAAAGAGCTTCATGAATTCCATAAGTGATAAAAACTCTTGTCACGACCTTCTATTAGAACAAACATCAAAACAGATTTAAATTGTAGCTTTAATGCCATATCCCACTGTCCAAAACCTACTTTGAACCACAAGCAGTATTAACAATTACGAACAATACTAATGATATAATGAGGTTCGTAATAATGATATAATGAAACAGTATTAACCATATATACTTGGAACTTAGTACTGCTCGTTGAAACAACTTATACGCAATAACCAAAAAAATGTTTGCATTCTGTTTATAAAAAGCACCAAGGACATAAAACCCTTATCAATCACAATCCTTCAAACTGCAAGTTCCTTGATTATCTAAAGTCGCCTTAAGGGTTTTGAGTTTAATACAAATTAACTCACCTTCGTTGCCATTTGTTGATCTCCACGTCCTGCACTTAACATCTTCACGTTTAACCTGCTTAATATACAAGCCTACATACGCGAACAACCATTAAGAAATGGATCATTGCAACCTTTAACATCATCTTTAATTCTTCTGCTCGATTAGATTAGGTTTTATAGAAAACCCTAGATGCATCAAATATGATCAAAGAACCAAAAGCAGAAACTTGTACCTTCTTTTCATCATAGATTCCACTTTAATAAACCTTGTAGATCCTAGATATCGAGCCACGAGGCTCTGATACCAATTGTGAAGATTAAAGAAACGTTGATAATCTTCTAGGACCGTTTAAGCTATCTAGGATATCAATAACATTGATAATATATTTTGCACAGTAAAATTAACACATAAAGAACAATGTTATTCAACAAGGTTTTACCAAACATTCCAAGCCCTAATATTATTTGATCAGAATAATACGGTTACATCAATGAACTGGATCAAGTTACCTTAACCTTGAGGCTAAACCTAACATATGGCGTCTACATCTTTACGCCTGGAATACACACACACATTTAGGTACATGAACTCATGAATTGTACACTAAACCTAATAACCTGTATCTCTTTATATACTAGAGATATTAGGTTTTATAAAGGATAAGTATTAGGAAACTAAATCTTCCTAACTTTTACAATTATCTTCTAGAATCTTCAAAATTTTCCATCTTTTAAAGAATTCCTCCTTTGCCTTTTAAGTCCTTCATCTTTCATATGTTTTGTCTTATCAAATCAAATATAATTCCCAACAAATCCTCCTTTATCACTGTTTGATCAATCGTTAATCATTTCACTTTTCAATTAAAGCAAGATGACTACTTTAGCAGAACACATAATTGTTGCTGGTGTTGAGAACCGTCCTCCAATGCTTAAGAAATCAATGCACGATTCATGGGCAAGTCGTATACGTCTATTCATCAAAGGGAAGAAAAATGGTAGGATGATGCTTGATTCAATCGATGAAGGTCCACTGGTCTATCCAACGGTTGTCGGAGAAGATGGGCAGACTAGACCTAAGAAATACTCTGAACTTACTGAAGCACAACAACTTCAAGATGACTGTGATGTTTAAGAAACAAATATCATTCTTCACGATCTTCCACCCAATGTGTATGCACTTGTTAATCATCAAGAGGCAGCTAAGAATATTTAGGATAGAGTCAAGCTACTAATGAAAGGCACTAAATTATCATATCAAGAACGTGAATGCAGATTGTACAACTTGTTCGATAAGTTTGCTTTCGTTCAGGGAGAAACATTGTATGAGTATTACTGGAGATTCTCTCAGCTAATCAATGACATGCATACTATTGGGATGACAATGCAGCAAGTTCAAGTCAATACCAAGTTTTTAAAATGATATTCCACCCGGAATGGAGCAAGTTTGTCACTGTTGTGAATGTTAGCAAGAGTTTGTTATCCACCATACTATGATCAGTTATATGCATACCTCAGTCAACATGAACGACGTGCTAATGAAATGCGTATCATGCGTGAAAGATATCCGAATCCTCTTGCATTGGTAGCCAACTCTCAAACTCTATACAATCCCTCTCAGTCTCCATAACATTCAAGTTCTTTAATGTATCCACCCCCTCAACAATTCACACCAGTTTATGCAGCACCTATTCATCATCAACACCATCACAATCAAGTCAATCCACAACAACAATCAGTTTCTCCACAACCATTCATATCTCCATCAGTGACACAACAATCTCAAGATGATTTTCCTCAATTAGACTCTAGTCTTGCTGTTCCTACATTTCAACAAGGAGAGGATCCGATTGACTGCATCAACAAAGCAATGGCATTCCTATCTGTTATGGCATCAAGGTGTCCACCTTCAAACAATCAACTCAGAACATCTTTTAATCCCAGAAATCAGGCAACCATTCAAGATGGAAGAGTCACAGTTCTACAAGTTCAAGGAAGATAAACTCAGAGTTTTGCTGGTACTGGAAACAGAGGAATTGCTACAACCTTAAAGGGAAACTATGCAGCTGGTCAAGTAAAGTTTATGAAGTGTTATAACTGTTTGGGGGAAAGGCACATGGCGAAACAATGCACTCAGCCAAAGAGGCCAAGAAATTATGCATGGTTTAAGGAGAAGTTGGTGTTAGTCGAAGCACAAGAAGCTGGTCAGATACTAGATGAAGAGCAACTTGCAATCATAGTAGACCATAGAATAACAAAAGTTTAAGTTGCTCAGTAGACAATCCCTTAGAATTCAGCCTTCCTGACTGAAGATTTAGATGCCTATGACTCGGATTGTAATGATATATCCTCGGCTAAAGTGGTTCTGATAGCAAATCTTTCAAGTTGTGATTCAGATGTCCTCTCTGAGGTACCATACTTTGATACTTATCCGAATGATATGATTAATCTAGATGTGCAAGAGATGCCGTATTCTGAACAAACACATATTGACGATTTTCCAGATAATGAGATAACCAGTGATAGCAATATCATTCCTTACTCTCAATATCTGCAAGAATCACAAGATGCGGGTATTCAGGATACTAATTCTTCTGCACCAAATGATTTATTGGTTCTATCTTTGGTTGAACAAATGACTGATCATGTAGCTAATTTAGATAAGGAAAATCAGACAAATAAAATGGTAAATGAATCCTTAACCGCTGAGCTTGAGAGATACAAAGAACGTGTCGCCATTTTTGAACAAAGACTTAATGTAGATTTGAACAAACGTGAAAAATTAATAGATTCTCAAATGGATGACTTAATTCGGAATAGAAATGCAAAGTTTGCGGCTTTTCAGCAGGAGATCGATACACTTAAAGAAACTCTTTCTAATCAGGTCAAAGAAAAAGAATCTTTATCAACAACATTAACTGTTTTCAAAACAGAATCTAAAGAAAAAGAATCTAAATACATTGACAAGGAAATTGTTTTGGAAAACCAAAATAAAGAACTGGAAAATACTCTTTGTAAGTTGTATCGATCTACGCAAGCAATGCATATGCTAACGAAACCTCAAGTTTTTTACGATAACACTCATAAACAAGCTCTTGGTTATCAAAATCCGTTCCATCTTAAAAAAGCTCAGCGGATTAAACCAACATTATATGATGGTAGTGTTATTGCTAAGGAACATGATGTGATTTCTGTGATTGATGATGAAGAGACATTGATTTTGGAAGAAGAGAGTCGATCAAAGATGCTTGATAAACAAAATGATCCAATTTCAATAAAACAAAAAATTAATATTTCTCCAATTGATTATTCAAAGTTGAATAAAATTAAAGAAGATTTTGGTAAACGTTTTGTTACTAAAAAAGAATTGTCTACAGAACAAGTTTTCTGGTTAAAACATTCAAACCATACTTTAGACACCTCTGTTAAGTCACATACACCTGTTAGAGGTGAAACTCCAAGTGAACTTCCTAAGTTAAGTTTGGTAAATGAAAGTCTTAAAAAGCTAAAATATCATCTTGTTAGTTTTGACAAGGAGGTGAAAAAGAGAATCACATCCGATGCTATAACAGCTGGCGCGTGGGGTTTTGAACATACAGAAGCTTGTTTTGTAACTGAAATAATTCCATTTTTAAAAGTTTTAAAAGACACATTTAATGCGTTTGATAAAACTCTTCTAGATGAAATTACTGAAGTTCAAACTGTTTTTAACCAAATGGAAGGTGCTGTTGATCAGTGTTTTGTAGACAAAAACGCTCTTGAAATTCAAATCAAACAACTTAGTATTGATAATGATCAACTCTTGAACCAAATCATGTCTCAAGAAATTGTGCATATTGCTGTGAATTCTGTTGATATTCTTGATGTGAATAAGTCATGTGTGAATGAATGCAATAAGTGTCTGGAACTTGAGACTGAGCTTCTCAAAAAGAAAGATTTCATTGAAAAATATGTTTACGATAAACTTGTCAAAAGTTATTCAACACTAGAAAAGCACTGCATTTCTTTGGAATTAGCAACTCAACTTAATCAAGAAATTTTTCAAAAGAACAATTCTGGTGAAAACCAAAATGCTCCCACATTTAATCAATTGTTTAAAATAAATGAATTGAAAGCTCAGTCATAAAAAAGTACACGGTCATAAGAAAGTTGAAGGATATGGTTAAATCTTTGAGTGGAAAAGATAGTATGAAAAATGTAAAGAAAGATATTGATGAAATTGAAACGATAAACATTAAATTGGAGCATAGTGTGGCAAAACTACTTTCTGAAATGAAAATTTAAGAAAAGAACGAGAGAATTTGAAATTAATTTTTAAAGACTAATTTGACTCAATTAAAAATACACGTGTTCAATCTAAAGAACATTGTGACTCTCTAATTGCTCAACTCAATGCAAAGTCGGTTAAAAATTCAGATTTAAATGCTCAAATTCAAGAAAAGGTTTTTGCTATTGCAACATTGAAAAATGAATTAAGGAAACTGATCACTTCTGACTACACTCTTTAATATATAGTAAATATATATAAAATATACTTATAAATATATAAAAAGAATGGTAGGAATCAAAAGATCTCAGTTATAGTAATCCGGAAGTATGATTCTCGGGTCGTTATCCCTGATGAGGAAAGCAATTGAAAGTCGAGAGTCGTTTTGAGAATCGATGTTTGAATGGGATAAGATTGATATTGTTTTTCTAAAACTATAAGAAAAATAAGGCAAAAACTTAAAAATACTTAAGGAAAAACAAATTTCAGCTAAAAACGTAAAACGGAAACCCTAAACTGTGACTAAAAACCCTAAATTTCCAAAAATAAACTTAAAATGAATTTTTCACTTTTAATAGACTCCTATTAACTAAAAAGTAAGATTAAAGAAAACTAGAATAAAAACAGAGTTGATTTGAGCTTAAAAACACGAAAAACGTGAACGGGAATGAATCTCGTTCTTTAAAAAATGAAATTTTGCAAATTAAACCCTACGGAAGCAAAACTATTTTTCCTAGGAACTATATGATAAAAGAAAATTTTCTAAAAAAGAATTATATTTTTTGACTTTTTTTATATTTTTTTATGAATTAAAAACGATTTTAAAGAAAATTAAATATAAAAAATACTAAACATTTTATAAAAATTCTGAAAAAATTATGAAAAATAGCTTGAACAATAAGGAATCTAAGAAAAATAAGTTGGTAAACACAGCTTATCGAATAAGCTGTGTAATAAGCAAAAACAGCTTATTATACTTAAAGAGCTAAAAGGTATATAAAAGATAGATTATGCAAAGATCTAACGGATGAGCTATTGTAGCATGATGGTTGGGAGTGTGGGGGATAAAATGCTTGGTGAGGGTGGTAGAGGTCCCGGGTTCGAGCCTTGCTCACCCGGGGTTTCCCACTATCCCAAGTGTTTTTATTTTCGCCATTTTTTATAACTTTTTAGAAAACTTGAAAATAAGCACTTTTTACAAAGCAACCTTTTTTATAAACCTCAAATAAGCACAGAAATAAGCTAAGTAAGACAAAAATAAGCTAAAATGCTCTAAGTCCTAAAAAACTAACTGTTTGTATTTTTTAAGTAGAATAAGCAAATAAAAATGACAAATAAGCTAAAACAGACAATAAGCTATGTCTAAAAAGCACATAAGAACAAAAATAAGCACAAATGATAAGCTAGATAGACAGAAAAGCTAAAAAGGCTTAAATTCACTTGAAATTTACACTAGAAAGCAAATAAGCTCAAATAAGCAAATGGCAAAACCAAATAAGCTAAAATAGGCTTATACTAACCTAATAAGCTAAGCTAAACCTAAATAAGCAATAACAATAAGCAGATAAGCTAAAATAAAGAAATAAGCACTTATGGTGTAAACTGTTAACCAAACAGCCCCTTAAGGCACCTTTGAGCTTATTTTTCAATAAGCTAAAGGATCCTTATGGACTTTTGGCTTATTACCCTAAAAAGTATACCTAGAATACTACTTAAAACAACTTTCAAAAAGCATTTTGAAAATCAAATAAGCAAAGAAAAAGCCTGATTAAAAAGCTACTTATTCTAACTTAACTATGTTTTTGATTTTTAAGCAAAGATGCAATAAGCTAAATCCTAACCTTATTAAGCTATGAAATGACTAAATATTAATCTAATAAGCTAATTTGAACAGAAATTAAGCAAAAACTAAAGGCTATAAGCTAGAAATCTAAAATAAGCACTTAAGCTAAAACTACAATCCAAACAGACCAAACAACATCTTTAAGCTTATTTTTAAGCCCACAAACAGATCCTTATGATAATCTAGCCTATATTACTTTGAACCTTGGCCAAAAAGCTATATGAAACAGCTTTTACAAAACATTTTGAAATTCAATTACTCAATGAAAAAGTGGCTTGAAAACAGCTTATTGTACTTAGAACACTTAGTAACTTTTGGTTTTGAAAATGAACAATGCAGATTTTTAAGGCTAAAAACAGATATCAAAATAAGCTAATTATTGAAAAACAAGTTTAAACTAATGTAGAGTAACCTATAAGCTACTTGTAAACCTAATTTGAAAAGCTAAAAACCACTTTTACCTACTGAAAATTAAGATTAAAAATGGCTATTTTTTTGTTTTTCTTATCTGATGCAAATGACACTTTAACTCTAAAACTTTGAAATAACTAGTGCAGACCTACAATCTAATTTCTAACATCTATAAATCATATAACTAAGAGTAAATAAAGCAAAACTAACAATTAAAACAGACTTGAGCCTAAGATGCTAATGAAACTGATAAGTGCTAACAGGATTAAACTAGCAACTCAAAAACCTGTAGAAATTAGATTATACCTAACAAACACCTTAAATCCTTCTTCTATAAACTTTGAAATTGAGTTTAAAAATGAATCCAAAAGAGCAAGTGGACTCAAGCAGTACTAACCTTAGTTAGTACTGCTTGTCCCAAACACCCCCTTAAATCCTTAAACATCATTTAAAGCTTATAGAATTGAAATTCAGAATATAAACTTCAAATACCAGATATTAATAGGCTACTAACAAACATAATGAACTAATTTAAACAGCTGGATAAGCAGAAAACAAGAACTATAAGCTAATGCTACTTATTTTTGGCTTTTTATGACATATTTAAGAAAATGATAAGCAATTATGACATAAGCTAACTATTGAACACAAATAACATTTAACCACTAAGATAAGCAAGATTAAGCAAATAACAACTAAAATAAGCAGACAATAAGCTTATAAGCAGAATTAAGCTAGAATATTAAAGACAGAAAAGGTAAATTGAGAACTTACATAAGCCTTTGCCCAAACAAGGCTAAATAAGCTCAAGGAGCTACTCTACAAGCTCCAGCTTATCCAAGGATAAGCTGGTATGGTCTTGGAAGCCCTTCCATTACTGGCTTCCCTTCCTTAATAAGCTTAGGTAAATTTGAGGGGTGGATATTGAGTAATATAAGCTCAACTAAGCTTTTTAGAGCCTAGTTGAGTTAATAACCAGCTTATGAAGATTTGAGAGCTTATGAAACAGTTGAAGCTTATTAAACCATTTTTGCATAAAAAAATAGATTTATGAAAAGACAATTGCACTAATAGAAAACTTAAGTTCTTATTGATAATAAAGCTGAATACAAGATTTTACAATACTTTGAAATATAGATTACAATAAGCTGAAAACAGGATTGGAAATTTTCATAAGTTAAAAATTACATAAGCTTTCTAACTAAAAAAACTCTCCTTTTGTAAGCGAGGAGATGCTTGTATATTTTATAGCCTGAGACAGAAGCTTCTAGGTTCCTCAGATCGTTAACGCTCCTTTTGATCTATTCCCTTTATTTCCTTTCAATTATTGGGATACCATTTTCACAATTGATTCGATTTGATGGAGTACACGGTTTGCCAAGTGGCATTTACGTGTGTAGACCCTTTGTGCTTCTTTTGCACTAGATTTAGTGCAAAATCTCAATCATTGGAGTGTTTCTTTCATATATCCGCGGGTCCTTTCTTGTGCACTTAGACCAATAAAGAGCTTTTGTGATGTCTAACTCTGCCACATCGTACCTTGTCACTTGAATTGTTGAGCCACGTCCTCAATTTAGATTTACCTCATGATTTTGATGCGAGGTAAATCAGAGGAGACAATGAATAGTAACAAACGGAATTTCCCGCGCCCTCTTTCTTTTTATATCTTTGTTTGACCACAGGGCGTGTGAGGGTTGACTTGGGCCAGGGATAAAAGAAATGGAATTGGGCCGGGTGAAAAGGGCTTGGTTTATTATAAGGAGATAACGACCGTTATCTCTTAAGTATAAAAGAGATAACGGTGTTAGGGTTTAGGGACTTTTGGTGAAATTAGGTTTAACATTTAGGGTATTTTGGGTATTTTGAGGATTTTGTCTTTTTGTGGTTGACCAATGTTGACCAAGGGTTGACTTTGTTGACCATTGATAGCAATCTTCCGGCTCTTTTGCACTCTTTTCGTTCCCGTGTCCGTGTTTGTCCGGCTTTGACCGTTTTCTTGTGATTTTTGCACTATCCGTACCTACACATTCACAAACAACAAAATACACAAATACAAGCATATTTTTGCATATTTTGATCATTTAAGGGCCATTTTGGATATAATAAGGATATGTGATTTCTCACATATCATAGGTTACCTCGAGGAGCTGCAATTGAGTTGTATCTATAAAAACAAAAGAACTATATACACTGAAACTCTGTTTCGATAATTTACATATTCATAAAGGATGAGTAGATACCTTTGTTTGTTCCATCCATATTAAGAGTGTCGTCACAATGATGTATAATAAACTCGGCCAATAGTTTATTGGCATTGACTACAAAGCTATGGTAGTATTCCTATATCTAAAGTTGATTCTTAAACTCATTTTCAGATTCACTGTTATTGCATCATATTTTTTTCGTTATCTTCGCATTCTCTTTTTAACTTTCGTATTGAGCATCAGTTTTTAAGTATAAGCAAACTCGTGTTTGCAGCAATTAGAGAAAGTATTCTTAAACGGTGTTTGTTTAGAAAAAAAGAGACCTTTTCTTTGTGTAATCTGGTAACTTGTTCTCGCTCTTTTTGGATTCTTTCAAGTTCTATATCGAGAGGTTCGTTACTCTGGCATTGTTCAGCTTCATTTGTTCTTGAACCCGAAGCAATTGGTATTTGTGGAGCAGGTTGTGTAGAGAAGTTATATTGAACGAGAGTGCATCTCTTTTGAATGTCACCCTACATGTTTATAAGCATGGTTAATGGTTTACTTTTCTATGCATATTTCACAACCATCTTTATGACGCGTGTTCAAAATAAAAATGTTTTTTAACAGTACCTGATGCGGGGTATTTGACATCTTAGGTGATTGATAACCACGTATACGCGCTGCATGATAAATATCCGTCATTAAACTGGAACTAACAACACAAAAGAATAAAATATAAACATGCGGCATAACATATAATTGATCATACCTCTCCTTTTTCTTTTACTTCTCGCCTTTTTTCTTACACTCGGGGAAATAGTTGCATCCATATCCTTTTTTAGATGCTGATACTTAATGTTTTTAGAAAATATATGCACACGCATACACATAAGATGTGTTGTGAACCATTTTGTTTCTATTCTCTTTGTCAGGATAACTTGGAATGCTTCAAACGCATCTCAGGTTCACACTTAGTGTAGGCAGGAGACTCAACTTGATCATTGGTGCCATATACTAAAGAAACATAGACTAACCTCTTTGCTTGCTGTTCCTCAAGTTCTTTTGTCCTATGTATCAGCTTTACATTCTGCAATAAATGGACCTAAATGACCTTTTGGAAATGATATATAACTATGGCTAACTTCAGAAGCTAAGTAACTACAAATGAGAGTAAGGGCGTTACTCCCAGGAAAGGACTTTAAAACAATAGATATGACTAGAGTTACAGCTTTTCCTTCCACAAACAAGAAGAAGTTTGAAACACCAATAACTTTGTGATAAGAAATCCATGGCAATATTTGCTCCAAGCCAGCAGAAGTGCTTATAGTAATGCATATCTGCCATCAATAAATTACTAAAGACGTTAATGATGTGGAGACTGGACAGCGTTATGGTATAGCCAAAGCATACGTTCATGTATATTAACGTTGTTTCAGAACAATGAACAATCAAAAGACACTTTTATACATAGCAAGTAAGGTTAGACAGACATCGCGAAATAGTTTTAGGATACTCAAAACTCAAAAAGGTGAACCCAATCTACCTGATTATGTCTATTACATAATTAGTCCTCCATCTGAGACCATTTAACTGGTTTTGATACTACATCAGAATGTAAAAAATAGGTTTAACTACAAAACCTTCTAAAATATTACATTTAAATGTTAAGATTATTACTAAAATCATATAACATTTTTTTATCAGCAAACATCAGAAACTTTTGGACAAAGATTGTTTCAGGTAAATCCAACTAGACTTGATTGTTTACACGGTGTTTGGAATTGCTTAGTTAATACAGTTACTGATTATCTTCATAATCATAGGTTTGAATAGATCTTGTTGCAAATAAATCAATTAGAGGTGTTTAGGATCCTTTACTAAAGTGTTCAGATGAAACTGCTTCCGTATTGGAAACTAAATTGTAATATAAACATATCGACAATCTAGGAATTCTATCCATAATTTCCATTTAAATAATATTTAAATTTTAAATTAATATTGAGTTTTACTTTCATTTTAAAAGAGTGTAAACCGATTCCCTTCTTTTCTAAGTTTTTTTATTTGACCAGTTAAAAACACAACTCAGCTCCCATTAAAAAGTAACACGTCAAGACATCCACCTTTATGGAATACTAACCTTAACTCCAGCTTCCCCTGTAAAAGGCTGATCAAAGTCATGTAGTAATTGAATATTTCCCTCTTTACCATAGCTCACAACTGCCAAATTCCTGACTTCTAATTAGGACATTGCACGACAAACAGTGACTATAGCTTCAATAGTACACTCCACTATTATTCTCTGACATGCTACTAGAATCATCTATCGCAATGATAACTTCATAGTTACGTTTATTATGCCGTGTCCGCCTCAACCATATCTTATATTTCCGATAGTAACTTGCAATGTACGAAATTACCTGAGAATAACAAAAAACAAAAATATTGAGGCAAACCATAAACACTATTTTTGAGAAAAAAATATAGAATTACATGTTTAACCTAATTGCAAAATTTGATATACAATCTATATGAACCGTTTCTATATAGCATAAACACTAAGAAAGTGCTGCAATTCCCACTTAGGCTGGATCACTCGTATTTTGAGTGGATTGAAAGCTACACAAAGACAATAGATAACCACATTACAATACAATAGAGATATTTGTACGTAACAACTAGATCATGCTCATCGATGAGTACATAAAGAATCCTATAGAATTGTATTTGTTAGCAGCCACAAAGATCTAGGGGTGTACTAACAAGCAAAGAATGGTTCATTGACAGTGAATGTGTCGTTTTAAGGTGGTGCCAGCCTCTTAAGAAATAAATTAGTTATTATGTTAAGCAAAAAAGTATGTGTTGGGGCTCATAAGCAGAACTCAATGAGATATTTAAACCAAGTATTGGCAAACATCAGTGGAAGTGTAGAGTGTTCATGTTTTTATGAATATCTTTTTCCTATTTACTAGGTTATGCATTAGCATTGTTAGGCTATTTATGGGGACTAGGCATGGCTTTGGGCTATTTCTATGACTAATGTGGGAATAAATCTTCATCAAGAGTTAATACTGCCAAGGTATAACTAACAGTACTAATGGAGTTAGTACTGCTAGTACAAACTTAGTACTGCCAGTACAAACTTAGTACTGCCAGTGTTAGTTAATACTGCTAGAAGAAAAGTTAATATTGCTGATGGTCAATGCTGCTGACATGGAGATAAAGATGCAAATAGATAAATATGGAATGTATATCCTATATATTTTAGGAAGATACGTATATGATTATAATTGTAATTGATCCTAAAAGTTTGGTAGTTATCTTGTAAAGGACTCCTTGTGGTGTATAAAAGGAGATCCTAGGTTAAGGTTTTATATATACTTAAGAGACAGATATACATCTTAGAGAAAGAACATATAGCTTCAAGGTTGTAAACCCTAGTACTAAGCAAGAGTACTCGTATTATTGATCTAATAATATTGAAGCATTTTGTGTTTTATTCATTGTTCATTATTTAGTACTGTTTCATTGATTAATACTTCTAGAGTATTGAAGTGTAGATTTCGCATACACTTTGATATACAAACAAAATCTCTACCATTGTTATTTTGGATTCATCCAAGGTAACATACACTTTACAAGGTAAAGAATCGATCAAGGCTTGGGATCAACATTTTCTTTTATAGCCAACTCTAACATCCTTTTAAGCTCTGTAATATCTAAATATCTTAAATAGATTTCACTTTTTAAGAGTTTTATATCTTCCTCATACACAAACTCATTTTTCTTAAAGACTAACAGTCTAGCTTCTACAGATTCTAAACTAGTTTTATAAGAGATAACACTTATCAGAGAAGCCAAAAATGAATAAAATATAATAAAAAGCATAAGCTTTTTGTAGAAGAGGGATGCACCTAACTTTCCATTCTTGCAGAACTTTGCAACTTTACTATTCTATGGGGTGATTGGTTTGAGGGTACATGTTTTAGGGAATCTCTTTCATTCCTAGTGTACTTGTTTGGTAGGTGGGTTTGGTACTTGAATATGGGAATCAAACCCTCAAAATTATGCAATTTCTAAACCCCAAACGTATAAATTTTAATAAACCAATGCCAAATACCGACCCCTAGCCATTACCCAAAATGAAACCCCACCGCTGCACCCCAATGATATAAATAATAACATAACATCAAGGAAATAGACAATGCAAGTAACAATACAATCCTTCAACTAGTTCTCTCGTCAATAACAAAACATTGATTTGGTGTTGAAAAGAAACAACTCGATTAAACAGCTTTCTATAAATTAATTATTATCTATATTTTACACCCACAGGAGTAAAACAAACTACTAAAACAATATCTATTGCTTAATACTCTTATCTCTACTGCACTCATACTCTACAAGTATTCCAAAATCAAAATTACACTAAATCATACCTAATAAACTGTAAGCAACCTGATACATAAGTAATAACAATTTGACAAGCTGAAGACTTACTGCATCACAATTTTATATCCACTACATCACAACAAAAAAGACTACTAAAAGCAATAGAACAATAACAAATAGATAAAACTCGTATATAAAATCATAAACAAAATCATCTTCAATATACAGATAAAACTGAAAAAAAGCAATAACTCATATAAAACTGAAAAAATCAATAACTCTGCAATAAAGCATCAACATTTCTATTCTCATGCGTCATACATACAACCACACATACAAGCCTTTTTCATTAAAAATTGACCAAAACAATTAAAGCAAAGGAGTTGATGCAATACAGTGTAAAATTAGTGTATCACACTTATAAAATATTACATTTTAACAAACACCTTGAGTGTAACTTTCCAAAACACATTTTGTATCTTTTTTCTCAATCTTGTTTCAAATTAAGATAAAAACTTGATAAAGTGTAAATCAAACTTTAAATATAACATAATTAGATCAATAACAACACAAGAAACGAATTAAAAGATTCAAAATCTGATGTCATGGTAAGAGTAAACATAGTAAAAAAACATACTTTCAATTTTAAATGACAAATCTATTGAAGTGAGGAATGGTGGTGAAGGTGGGGAACGATGGTGAATGTGGATATGAACGATGGTGGTGAAAATGAAATTGGAGGCGGGAGGAAGGGTGGGAGAGAGAGTACCAAGAACAGATCGTGAAAGATGAATGAGAATAAAAAGATGGATAACAAGTATTATAATAATATAAAAGACTTAAAAATAACAAAAATAACCCTTGTGATATAATTTTTAGGAGCGGGGTTCGAGGGACAGGTGGCAGCGGTTTTCCTTCTGTAACTTATAAATATAGACTATCTTTTTATTATACCTCCCAACTATAATATATATAGGGTATATAAATTATATCTATAAAAAAATATATCATAATATATAACGCTGAGGAGACAGAGGAAAAACAAGTATATCTCTAAATATATCTAAATAACGAAGAAAATAGCACTAAACTAAAAAAGGAACAGTCCACTCAATCTCCTTAAGTAAAACATCTCCTGATTGAGAGGATTTACCAAAAATGATATATGAGTATTTAACTTTGGACAGAAGTTTTCAAGCGTAAAACTTATTTTAATGTATTATAATTCAAAAATGTGTAAAAAAAAAAATTCTAATCGAATCAATGTTAAAAAATCTCTTTTTTTGGAATATAAGTAAAAGACTGAATCTTCTATACAAATTTAAGGAATCATTAACAATAACTTCGATTTTAGCAATGATTTGTGAATCAAATTTGTGATTTATAGTTTGATTCACTATTAAATGATGTTTACTTGTGAATCAAATCAAAAAATATAAATCAATTTGCTCAAACGTAGATTTCTCAATCTTCTCAAAATAAAAACCTCTCTCTCTCTCTCTCTCTCTCTATATATATATATATATATATATATATATATATATATATATATAAAAAGTTTGGATCCAGGAGAAGTAAATTTAAAATAATAAAGAAGTGGTGAGAAGTGACAAAAACCACACATTTGAATGCAACGACTTTCCATTAGATGCATTTCCTATTTCATCTAGATGCGCCCAATAAGTTTCGAAAGTTAGGTTTGATGTGTAAGAATGATGCATAATTAGATTTCATGATTTTGGCACATGTAGAGGACCAAAAAATAAGAGAAATCATGAAATGCATCTAAAATACGTATATGCATCTAATTAAAAGCTAGAAAACACATTATGATGCATTATAATGCATCTAAGATTATAGAGATGCATCTAATTTAAGTCGATGCATCTTGGATATGCGGTTATAGTTACTTCTTATCCTTCTTATTTTAAGGAAACTTCTCATTTGATCCTAACTCTAATATATTAAAAATTTAAATTTTATAAAAAAATTTAAAATATATATATAAAAATTTAAAATTATATATATATATATATATATAGGGAAGCGTTCAATGCAGAACTATTTTTTTGTACAGAACCTACAGAACCACTTTAAACCAATAATAATTTAGTTATATTAAAATAAGAAAATTTAAATCAAAAGGGTATAATTGGAAATACACATTTTGAATTTTTTTTTTTTTATATTTTTAACTAAAAACGTTTTTCTAAAACCCTTTAATTTTCAAAATTAAAAAAATAATTTATTTTTTATTTTTTATTTTTTCAACATACATGTTTTTAGAAAAGAAGGTGCATATATGTTTTTTTAAATATTATATATTTACATTTGTTTTTTGCGTACAATTATTTACCAATGAGACTTGTATATTTTTTAAAAAGGTAGTTCACATATGTTTCTAATGTACATATTTTAATCTTTGAAATTTATAACAGAAACATAAACATACACATGTAACCTTTAAATTTATAACAAACCAAAACATAAATACCACATACAAAATTTGATATAAAATGATATACAATTCAAATACAAATGTATTTTGTCAAATATAGAAGTGTTGGTCATTCAATAACATGTGTGCACTCTTCCACGGACATACCTGCACTCTTCCACGAACATACATGCACTATTTCACGAACATACGTGCACGGTTCACTTTCTCATCAAATGCGTTCGAACATATAAGAACCTTCAAAGACCATATGTGCATGATATCTGTTCTTGTTAAATACATTAGAACATATGTGTTCGTCTTCCAAAAACATAAGTGCACACTGAAAAGAAAAAAAAATGTTAAACCCATATAAAGATTAATTAAAAACACATATAAAGTACGTTAGGAAATAATGTTAACCATTCAAAAAAAGACATGATACCAGGAAAATCTACCAACAAAAGTATGCATCATGTCGCTAAACAGTTGTCTAGGGCCACAGATCTTAATTGCATGTACATGTTGATCCAAATCTTTTTAAACAGTTGTTAGCCAATGTCTTAGACCGAAAGGAATAGTCCTATAGTTCTCTACTTTATTTTCTTTTTTTAACGCCGCATTATAAACTCGCTATTCTATTCGCATTTATGAAATTGAATCACAAAGATATGCATATACGAGTATCAAATAGTTAGATTGTTTTTGTTTTCACATACAGGTTATAATTTTCCATTTTACATGTGAAAATTTTAGATAGGAATCAAATATTGATGTTACTAGTGGATTTGAAAAGTATCTTCACATGTGAAAATTTTAGATAGGAATCAAATATTGACTTTACTAGCGGATTGTAAAGTATGTTCACATGTGAAAATTTTAGATAGGAATCTTTTACTAACAGATTTGTAGAGTATCTTCAAATGTGAAAATTTAGCAAGGAATTAGGTTTTGATGTTAATAACGTATTTTTAAATTATCTTCACACGTGAAAACTTTAGCTAGGAATCTAATTATGATGTTATTAGTTGATTTTAAAGTACCTCCACATGTGAAAAAGTTTAGAAAGGAATTAGGTTTTGATTTTACTAGCGTATTTTTAAAGTATTTTAAGACGGAAAAGTTTAAGAAGGAATGAAGATTTGATGTTAGTAGCGGATTTTGAAAGTATCTTTACATGTGAAAATTTTAGATAGAAATCAAATATTATGTTACTAGCGGATTTGTAGAGTATTTTCAAATGTGAAAATTTTAGATAGGAATCTATTAATGTTACTAGCGGATTTGTAAAGTATCTTCACATGTGAAAATTTTAGATAGGAATTAAATATTGACTTTACTAGCGGATTGTAAAGTATGTTCCCATGTGAAAATTTAGCAAGGAATTAGGTTTTGATGTTAATAACGTATTTTTAAATTGTCTTCACACGTGAAAACTTTAGCTAGGAATCTAATTATGATGTTATTAGTTGATTTTAAAGTACCTCCACATGTGAAAAAGTTTAGAAAGGAATTAGGTTTTGATTTTACTAGCGTATTTTTAAAGTATTTTAAGACGGAAAAGTTTAAGAAGGAATGAAGATTTGATGTTAGTAGCGGATTTTGAAAGTATCTTTACATGTGAAAATTTTAGATAGGAATCTATTAATGTTATTAGCGGATTTGTAAAGTATCTTCACATGTGAAAATTTTAGATAGGAATTAAATATTAATGTTACTAGCTGATTTGTAGAGTATTTTCACATGTGAAATTTTTTGATATGAATCTATTGATGTTATTAGCGGATTTGTAAAGTATCTTCACATGTGAAAATTTTAGATAGTAATTAAATATTAATGTTACTAGCTGATTTGTAGAGTATTTTCACATGTGAAAATTTTTGATAGGAATCAAATATTAATGTTACTAGCGGATTTGTAGAGTATTTTCACATGTGAAAATTTTAGATTGGAATCGATTGATGTTACTAGCTGATTTGTAAAGTATATTCACATGTGAAATTTTTAGATAGGAATCAAATATTAATTTTACTAGCGGATTGTAAAGTATCTTCACATGTGAAAATTTTAGATAGGAATCAAATATTGATGTTACTAGCGGATTGTAAAGTATGTTCACATGTTGAAATTTTAGATAGGAATCAAATTTTGATGTTACTAACGGATTTGTAGAGTATCTTCAAATGTGTTTAAAAAATTTCTCAGTTTTGTATGGGGCACACCAGGCATGGTTTGATTTTCTAAGAAAAAAACAGATAATAAACCACTAATTGATAAATGTGACCCTCCTAATCCACATATGGTTTGGGCTTGAGACTGTTTAGATAGTCCTGATGTTTATCCTCTTAGACTGTGCGTAGTGGATGCAATATCCACGCATAGTTAGGCAAGAAAAACACGTCATCGCCACTACACCTCCACCACACACGGTTTGGTGTTAAGGTTAGTGGTGGGAGTTTGGTGA
>BQNB010027450.1:12256-51481 GCA_026074375.1 Tanacetum coccineum | reverse complement strand
TTGAATTCCAACGGACCTTCATGATTGGAATGCGACTTTGCTTCAAACATTTAACTTTATGGTCCATGATTTTGACCGGTTCTTTAATGAAATTGAGCTTGTCGTCGACGTGGTTTTCGTCCAACGGAATAGCGAGCGGTTCGTCGGATAAGCACTTCTTAAGGTTTGAGACGTGAAAAGTACTATGAACACGGCTAAGTTGCTTGGGTAACTCAAGTCGATATGCAACCGTTCCAACTTTGGTAAGAATCTTAAAAGGTCCATGGTATGTGCTTAATTACACATACCTTTTACCTTTAAAAACAAGCTAAAATAACCAAAAACGGACTTAAAATGTCAAATATACGCTTGTTTTGCTAATTGTGTTGTGCAGGAACGGATAACTAAGAAAAGGACGAAAAACAAAGCCAAAACGACAAAACCGGACTCGGAATGGAAAAGACTGTGAAAGACAAAGCCAAATCAAGTCAAAAAGTCAACAGAAAAGTCAACTGGTCAAGGTCAAAGTCAACCCAAGTCAACCCCGACAAATCCAAAAGTCAACAAGTCCAAAAATATAAGTTTGGGGTTGAAATTGTAAAAACCCTAAACTTACATTTAATGAAGAAAAGAGAAAATGAATGGCAAGGGTGCAAACTGCCATTTCTGCAAAGTTACACCACAAGGGCCAAAACTGTCAACCCTTGTAACTTGTAAACCCCAAGGACGTGTGGTGCAATAGTCTCATAAACGTTTGGGGACTTGTTTTGCCAAGTCCCCAAAGCTATAACCCAACAAGGACCGTGGGTGCAATAACAACTATAACCTAGAGGGACCATTTTTGCCAAATGGGGAAACTCATCCCCTGTCTCCTCCAAACAATCTTTCCCGCCATTTTTAAAACACAAAAACCCAAGTCACGGGTTTACAAAACTTCTTTTACCCTGCAACCCTTCAACCCCATGAACAAACTTATCCCCCCTCCTCCACTTAAACCCTAATCCCAATTAACAATCCCACAAATCCCCAAGGCTTGATCGACGGTCAAAATTCGTTTTTGGTTTTGCTCTCACTAAACTAACACAACAAACACAAGCCTCAGCCTATAAAAGAAAGAGAAGACAGAAGTTTAAAGGGGAGTTAGTTTTCATGTTGGGCCACCAGTATAGCTTCTTCAAATCTTGATACATCTTGTCCGATCCCGGGTGGATCGAATGCTTTGACTTATGTGACTCGTGCATAATCAAAGCTCTCAAGTTACCAAAACATGGTATCCAACTTCTATTCTTCAAACACAACGTTTCGTCTGCCCGTAGCTCTAGATTCTTAATCATGCCATACAAATCTTCTGTTCCATAATTCTCTTCCTTTCTTGCCTCAACCTGAACATTCATGATCTGCACAGGGAGTTTTATGTCACACCCCACCAAGGCGAAAACGCAAGGCGTAAACAAGAATGGATATCATCACAACACATGGTGTCTATATAGAGAATACTAAAATGAAAACTAAAGTAAAGCAAAGACACAAAGTGTCATAACAATACCCAAAACCTAACGGTGTCTTTATTAATGAGAAAGAGGTCTCGTCAATAAATGACATGCAAAACATAATCCAAACAATTCATGCAAACGTATTTATTCAAACAGAAAGCATAATTAAACTCCAAGCATCCTACGGTCTCTTCTAGCCACTTCGCTCTATCTTAGCACCATTAAGCTCACCTAAAAATGATGCTTAAAATGTCAACATAAAGTTGAGCGAGAATCATAGGTTTACGACATACAACAATATCCCAAAATAAACTTTCAATTAGCTGCTGCAATTACCAAAACAATTCATGACAAAATTAACAACAACGGGACAGAACGTGCCCACGATCCACAATCATATCAACTACATATGTGCGCTACATGGCCTCATATTAGCTCACACAGTCTTACCACAGTCACACCTCGTTTTGCATATTGGGATCCACAATACCAAACATATCATATCGCAACACAACGGGACGGAACGTGCCCACGATCCAATACACATAACTACAGCAAGCTTAAAAATCAATTTAAACACGACAACAAGACAAGCATTCATACTCACCCCAAAAATAACATGAGAAAAAGGGGCTATGAAAACTCAACCGTTGCTTAGCTTTTTTATAAAAGAATACCAACAAATAAGCTTCCACAAACAACAAGCACAAATCTATACAACAAAATAACACGTGTTAACCACGCTACTAAGATATAAAGCGATGACGTTTTTCTGTTTTACGCAGTTTAACTTCCCGGTAAACTGTCAGATTTAAACGTAACGTATAAAATTTAAAAGTAGATGACCGGAATGGGTCAGAATACTAACCAGTAATTTACGGGGTGTGACATCCTTTCCCCATTAAAATATCTTTGTCCTCAAAGCTTAGGACGTAGCTTGAGACGCGGATACAGGGTTAGCAAAAAGATGAGGTTACTTCTTTTGCATTTGGTCTTCACGTTCCCAGGTATACTCGGGATCTATTCTCGAATTCCAATGGACCTTTACGATTAGAATGCGGCTTTGCTTCAAACGTTTAACTTCACGGTCCACAATCTCAACCGGTTCTTCAATGAAATTGAGCTTTTCGTCGATGTGGATTTCGTCTAACGGAATAGCGAGCGGTTCGTCGGATAAGCACTTTTTAAGGTTTGAGACGTGGAAGTTACTATGAACACGGCTTAGTTTCTCTGGTAATTCTAGTTGATATGCAATCGTTCCTACCTTGGCGAGAATTTTAAAAGGTCCAATATAACGAGGGTTCAGCTTTCCCCGTTTGCTGAAACGTATTACTCCTTTCTAGGGCGATACTTTCAGCATGACCTTATCCCTAACCTGAAACTCCAATGGCTTATATCTCTTATCAGCGTAGCTCTTTTTTAGATCACGTGAAGCTTGTAGACGACGCTTGATTTGGATTATCTTCTATGTTGTTTCACGAACAATTTCTGGGCCAGTGAGCTGAGTGTCTCCCACCTCAGCCCATAAGATAGGTGACCGGCATTTGCGACCATACAATGCCTCAAAGGGTGTAGCTTTAATACTTGTATGGTATCTGTTGTTGTAGGAGAACTCTATCAATGGTAGGTGTCTGTCCCATCCCTTTCCAAAATCTATCACACATGCTCGAAGCATGTCTTCCAATGTTTGGATAGTCTTCTCACTTTGAACATTTGTTTCTAGGTGGTACGCTATACTCATATCTAATTGAGTTCCAAAAGCTTCTTGAAGAGATTGCCAGAATTGAGACACGAACTTGCCATCGCGATTAGAGATGATCAAAACCGGCACTTTATGTCTCGACACCACTTCTTTCAAGTACTGTCTAGTCAGTTTCTCCATCGAGTCATTTTCCTTTGTTGGCAGAAAATGAGCAGATTTAGTAAGTCGATCGACTATAACCTAAATCATATCTTGCCGTCTTTGGTAACTTTGTCATGAAATCAATAGTTATATTCTCCCACTTCCATTTAGGGATTTTAGGTTGTACCAACAAACTAGACGGTTTCTGGTATTCTTCTTTAACCTTTACGCAAGTCATACACTTACTCACATATGTGGCAATTTTTGCTTTCATGTTGGGCCACTAGTATAGCTTCTTCAAATCTTGGTACATTTTGTCCGATCCAGGGTGGATCAAATACTTTGACTTATGCGACTCGTGCATAATAAAAGCCCTTAAGTCACCAAAACATGGTATCCAGCTTCTATTCTTCAAACATAACGTTTCGTCTGTACATGGCTCCAGATTCTTGATCATGCCACGCAAATCTTCTGTTCCGTAATTCTCTTCTTTTCTCACCTCAACCTGAGCATTCAAGATTCGCTCAGGGAGGTTCAAACCGATTGTCATAACCAAGGCTCGAACTCGTAGTGGCTTAGGTCTACTATTTTGGCTCAACGCATCAGCCACCACATTCGCCTTTCCCGGGTGATAACGTAACTCACAGTCGTAGTCACTTAACAGCTCTAACCATCTACGTTGTCTCATATTTAACTCTTTCTGATCTAGAATATGTTGCAAACTCTTATGATCAGTGAACACAACGCACTTCATGCCGTAAAGGTAATGTCTCCACATCTTGAGAGCGAACGCCACAGCTCCTAATTCCAAATCATGTGTTGTGTAGTTCTTCTCATGGATTTTGAGTTGGTGGGATGCATAAGCTACGACTTTCTCCTTCTGCATCAACACAGCGCCTAATCCCTTATGAGAAGCATCACAATATACTACGAAGTTTTCACTTCCTTCGGGCAATGCCAAAATCGGTGCACAACACAACTTTTGTTTCAATGTCTGGAAAGCAATTTCCTCCTTTTCACCCCAATTGAACTTTACACTTTTCTAAGTCAGCTTCGTCATAGGCTTGGCAATCTTGGAGAAACCTTCGATGAATCATCGATAGTAACCGGCAAGACCTAGAAATTGGCGGATTTCTGTCGGGGTCTTGGGTGATTCCCAATCCTTGATTGACTCAATCTTCGCAGGATCAACGTGAATGCCTTCACTATCAATCACGTGTCCAAGAAATTGTACCTTCGACAGCCAAAAGTCGCACTTCGAGAACTTGGCGTACAATTCTTCCTTCTTGAGCAACTCCAAAATTAGTCTAAGATGTGCATCATGTTCTTCCTTGGTCTTAGAGTAGATCAAGATGTCATCAATGAACACGATCACAAATTTGTCTAAGTACGGTCTGCATACTCGGTTCATCAGGTCCATGAACACTACGGGCGCGTTAGTCAACCCGAAAGGCATCACTTGGAACTCGTAATGACCATAGCGAGTTCTAAACGCCGTCTTTGGGATATCCTCATCACGAACTCTGAGTTGGTGATAGCCAGACCTCAAGTCGATCTTCGAGTACACACTTGATCCTTGCAACTGATCAAACAAGTCATCGATTCTCGGAAGTGGGTATCGATTTTTCACAGTAAGCTTGTTAAGTTCACGGTAGTCGATACACATTCGAAAAGAGCCGTCTTTCTTTTTGACAAACAAAACCGGAGCTCCCCAGGGTGAGGAACTTGGTCTTATGAATCCCTTGTCAGAAAGTTCTTGTAGTTGGGTAGACAATTCTTCCATCTCCGACGGTGCTAATCTATATGGAGCTCGAGCTACAGGTACAGCACCTGGGACTAAGTCGATTTGGAATTCAACTTGTCGTATCGGTGGTAATCCAGGTAAGTCTTCAAGAAAGACTTATGGAAAGTCCCGTACAGTCGGCACGTCTTCGAGTCGCTTCTCCCTCGACTTGTCTTTGTTTTCTTTCATCGTAACATGCGCCAAAAATATTTGACCACCTTTCTCCATATACTTCTGGGCCTTAAAACACAAGATAATGCTTAATGTAGATTTCTTCTCCTTATCTCTCTTGTCTCCTTAAACAATCAGAATCTTGTTTCCATAGGGAATACGCACTATCTTCTCGTCACAGACAATCACCGCATGATTCTTTGCTAACCAATCCATGCCGATGATAACGTCGAAACTACCCAACTCTATGGGCATCAGATTAATGTTAAATGGGTATCCTAACAATCCTAGTGTACAGCCTCTAAGCACAGTATTAGTTTTTGAAGTTCTTTCGTCAACTAGTTCGACATCATAGCTAACGTCTAGGGCAGAGGGAGTAATATCTAACAATGAACTAAAAGTATTTGATACGAAACTTCTATCAGCACCCAAATCAAATAACATGTAAGCATGATGATCGTTGAGAAGGAACGTACCCGTGACAGTGTTAGAACCTAGGTTTGCGTCACCTCCTCCTAGGACATATGCTTTGCCTCTTACATCAGGAACTCTTGTTTTGTTCCCACGGTTTTAGTTCTTGACTTTGGGACAATCCTTCTGAAAATGTCCTGGTGCTTCATACTCGAAACAAGTCACATCCCTCTGATTCACCATTTGACCTCTCTAGATAGAAGTAGTGGAATTGGTAACCTTACAATCCTGGGTCAAATGTCTAATCTTGTTACACTTCCTACGTCTTATAGTGCAAGGGCCTACATGATGAAGCTTACACTTGTTGCAAAAGGGAAAAGTACCTTCATACTCCTTCTTCTTATTGTTACCAGCCACATAGGCTCTAGCAACATTCTAACCTCTAGTATTCTGTTGTTTGAACGGTGTTTGTTGTCCACGGTTGTTTCTATAGTTGTTGTTCAATCTCCTCTTGTTCTCTGCGTTTTTCACAGCATAGCCTTTCAACTTCTTATCCATCAAGTTGTTGGCGATTTGAACGGCATCCTGTAGTCTTGTGGGTTCTGCAGCAATTACATTCCCTTGGATATTATCAGGAAGACCTCCAATGAATTTCTCCACCCGATCTTCCTCCTCGGGGACCATTTTGGTACACATCATGGTCAACTCTTGAAATCTCTGAGTATAAGCAGTCAAATCATTGTTCTTCACGGTTAAGTTCCACAGTTCAGTTTCCATTTTCTGAATCTCATTCCTTGGGCAATACACTTCAGTCATTAGTTTCATGAGCTCCCCCATGACATGGCAAACGCAGCCTCAGTCCCAATAGTCCTCTTATGTGAGTTCCACCAAGTTAGTGCACTGTCCAACAGGGTGCAAGTAGCATACTTAACTTGGGACTTCTCTGGGCAGTTGCTGATATGGAACATTGTTTCCATTTTCTCAAACCATCTTATCAATCCTACAACTCCTTTCGTTCCCTTAAGGTTGAGTGGTTGACACTTCATGAAGTCCTGGTAGGTGCATTCTCTAGCAATAGGTCTATCACCTCTAACATTCTCATCTGGATTCTCATTTCTACCGTTTCCATTTCCACCATTTCCATTTCCACTGTCGCCATCACTGCCATTTTGGCTTTGGTTTTCAGTCTCGAGAGCATTGGCGGCACGGGTCGCCTCATGAGCAGCCAACGCTTCTTCCACACGTCGGTTAACGAGTTCTTTGATTGCTTCAGGGGTCATACCGGAGCGAGTGATAGTCATTGTTCTACATCACAAGACACAACCCATGGTGAGATTTTAAAACAATACACGATCATTAGATAACGATAATTTAATACATGCTATGAAACAAAATATAATATAATTACAAGACGATTGCCAGAACGAATAAGTAACAATATAGATAAATAAGCGAGAAAGTCAAAACAAACTTTTCATTTCATGAATAAAAGCATAATTCGGTTACAACCAAAATCCAAAATAGGTACATGATCCACAATTATTTCTACTGCTAACATCTAGACCTAACCATCAGTCTAGTGTCCTACATGATCATGGTACAACTAGTCTAAGGGCGAAAACCCAAACGTCTCTCAACATATGACTCCAACCTCCTAAGTCTCCCTCGAGTATCATCGCGATCCGCAAGTAGTGTGTAATGTTTTGGTGTAACAAGATTGATGTAGTTAAGGACCTAAGATGAGTTATCGGAGAGCAGTGGGGAGATCCATAATTATTTCTACTGCTAACATCTAGACCTAACCATCAATCTAGTGTCCTACATGATCATGGTACTACTAGTCTAAGGGCGAAAACCAAAACGCCTCTCAAGATACGACTCCAACCTCCTAAGTCTCCCTCGAGCATCATCACGATCCCTACGAATCTGACGAAACTCCTCCTGTGAAAGGGACATATGAAGACGAAGGCTGTTCACACGATCCCTCTCAATATCCAACATAGCCACAACCATAAGGGTCCTCCAACCTCATAATATATATCCCTCGCCATCCTAAGCTCTGACTCCGCAGCCTATCAACTGATCGGACCTCCAACCGTCTGACAGTCTCAATCCCGACAATCCTATCAATACGAACCTCATATATGTGATGGTAAAAGTCACACACAACATCACCCAAGTCAATTGGCATATCCTCGAATGACCTAACAATGCCATCCTTAGTGCCAGACGAATCAGAAGAATCCTCTCCAGCTGGCTCTACAATCTACTCCTCAACTATCGGTGCGGACATCGGGTCAATACCTATCTCAACCGTGTCTCCAGCACTGGTGTCAGCCTCATACTCCTTTGTATCATCCCTGACATCCATAGGGTCAATCTCAACATAATCTCTAACATCATCCCCATCACCAATACCTAACTCGATATCAACCTCAGTCTCTATAGGACCAACCTCGGCATCCTCCTCTATGTTAGCCTCAGACGAATATGAATCCCTGAACCTCTTACAAGGTGGTAAGAGATCATCAATGATAGGAGCTAATGATCCCATAACTGGCGTAGATAATGGTACAGAATCAACCGGGGATCTATATCTCTTGCGAGATGGTCTAGCAGAATGTGAAGATGAATGCAGGGGTCTCTTTGATGAATCTCCTGATGATGACTCTGATGTAGTCGGTGGATACAAAGTAGATAATGGAGCAGCACACAAACGACAAAATGCCTCACTACGTTGTGGTGTTCTCCTCGGAGGGTAACATAATCTAGGTGATACATCTCTAGTCGAAGGTCCAGAATGAGCCTGATCTGATACATCCAAACCCAAAGAATGAACTGGCGAAGAATCCGAAGATGAACTGGAAGAAGATGAGTGATGGTCTGAAGAACGAGGTGATGCATGCCTCGATGCTAATCTGCGAGATGGTAAGGGTCCAACTCTCTTCCTCGCAGTCAACAACTTACGCGGCCCGTTAAGGTGAGTGCGGTAAGGTCGACCAAAAGGAATAGCCTCCTTGGGTCAGATAAGAATCGCTGACCATCAACGAATCCCGGGTGGGGCAGTAACAGGAGCAATAGGAAACTCAGATGATGATAATGGACGTGTTGTTACCTTGCTCCTCCAATGAGCAACGGTAGCAACATAAGGGTCCTGCGATGGTGGTCCATCATAAGAAACAGGAGCCTCAGAAGAATCGGTGCATAAGAATTGTGAAATAGCTGGTAGCGGGGAAATGTGCTCTGGTGAAGACATCTCATCTGGTGAATCAGAATCGGAACCCGAATAGGGAACCAAGCCACACAATCCAGTGGGTGAAGCGACGAAAGTCGTCTCAACTAGAGGAGCGGCAGATGAAATAATAGGAGCAATAGTATAAGTATCTGGAGAAACCACAGAAGTAGAAGGAATAATAGTAGGAATATCACCAAAAAGAATAACCCAAGAGGGCGGTGACCCCACACTCGCATCCGAAGAATCAAAAGAAATAGCAATAGCTGAAGCTGCCATGATCTATACAAGCAAAAGTTTATATAAATCTCCTTTATATGAAACCATGCATGGCATAAAGAAATGATGAAATGAATGGCAAGGTAAATATGACAATATATAATAGTCTCAAGTATATATAGAAATCTTATATATATGTATATAGCAAGGATAGACAACACATAAGCACAGATAGAGGCACATAGGAACACATACTGGTTATAGACCAGACCTAGTATAACTACCTGGTTCTCTATAACCTTGGCTCTGATTACCAATCTGTCACACCCCCAGACGGGGCCTGGACGGAATACGTGTCCGAGGGCGTGACGTCATAACAAACCGAACACAAAGAAATAAAGGACGACCACTAATCATGGACGTTTGAAGAAAACGTTTACTTGTTGCATAAAAGGAAATAAATTTTTAGTTTTATAAACGGTCATAAGAGAGTTAAATGTAGCGGAAGCATAACAAAGTTTTGATAATGACAACGAGTATATAATAGACAAATCTTGAAATTTACGAAGTCACATAGCACATAGACTCCATTTAGCATCAAGAATCAATCCAAGCTAAGCACCTGAGAAAACATGTTTAAAACGTCAACATAATGTTGGTGAATTCATAGGTTTTGGTTAATACAAGAGTGGACCACAAGATTTCAAAACATATGCGACTACTATAACAGATACATCATCACATAAAAAGTATTTACCGTTGCGCTAAGCTCAGGACACTGAAGCTAATAATCAACAAGGCATGTTACATCCCGTCACATAGTATTCCTGCCCTTAACCGGTGTCCCAAACCAAAGACCACCATAATGCACATCGACATGACATATACCCGTTTGTTCTTGGCAAACTCGAACAGTGAGCGCTACTCACCCGGATAGGGATAATTAGTCCCAATAGATCTATTTATTCACTCGCGCTCCCTCAACCGGTCCTCCGGTCGAGAAATTAACAGTTCATGATAATTTGGGCAGTAGTAGGTTTGTAAGCAAACTTAGGCAACACATAAACATGTAAAACTCGCGTAAAGAACTTGTGTCCAATTTAAAAAGCAAACAATGTTTCTCACCCCAGAGTATAAAGCATTTGTAAATCGGTAAAAACGTGGGGCTATGAACTCACCTTAACAAGGATAAGCGATAATCACAACAACGATGATGATATAAGGAGGTCTAGCCGCGACCTAGATTAAATATGGGTATGTCTTAGCATTCGGCAAAGTAAACAAGTAAAGCATCCATGTTTATCATTTAAAGCATCCAAGTGTGTTTGCGTTTTAGTAATAAAAGACTTAGAAAATTTACAACATCTCCGTTAAATCACGACACTTGCAAAAAGTTACTATTTATAGAAACTTTCCCTTTTAGGAAAGTTTTTAGTTTCAAAACGTTAATAGCGTCCCCTATTTTCTTATGTTTCCATATTTTACAAATCGCTTAAACAAATCCTAAACCGCCTAACCTTATGTTTAAATCGCCTAAATGTCCATTTCATACCATTTTTAATAATCCTACTTTTTATTAAAATCGGCATCTCAAATAACCTTTCATGACATTTCTAGTTGTTCTAACTAATTACCTAACATTCCTATATGTTTCGCTTGCATTTAAAATATCCAAAATCGTCCGAAAGTGCCCGAAAACCCATTTTACTATTCCAAACAGCACACTATTCATCTATGTTGCCGAAAAATGTTTCGAGTTTCATTTGGCCATAACTTGGCCGTTTTAAGTCTGATTTTAAAGTGTGATATATGAAAAACTATCTATTCGAAATAAGCTCTTCAAAAACTACTTTTACGCCTAATGAAAACATTTTTAAGTCGCTCAAAACCTCAAAACAAATTCGGGACAGCAAGGTTGTTTTACCGAAATACGACCAAAAATCAACCCAACTCGCATATTAGTGCCTAATCTAGCCCTAATCTTTTATTCACCAATAACCAACCAACAAAACTAACCGTAATACACCCCCCCCACTAATCTTAATGTTTGCAAACTCTCATCATCCAATCAATCTCACCATTGAACATGATATATAAAAAACCACAAACATAAGGTTATAACAATTGTTACTTCCACTTTATAAAAGATGGCAAAATATTAACTTATTTCTTTTGTAAAAATAACACAAACACATGGATCTTTATGAACAGACATAGATCTATAAAGAAAATAGATGAGACCAAACAAAGATTCAAGGAACACTTACAAATCAAGAAGTAGTGAGAAAACAAGATATATACCCAAAAACTATAGATCTATTAAAAAACCCATATAATTTGCAAACCCTAATAATTTTATAATTCTTGAAATCAATGAATTAATGCTTCACAACACCTTAGATATAACTAGGAATTAGCTTTGAACACTTGGATCTTGAAGAAAATCAAAAGATATGGGTTGTGTATGTTGGTGGTGGTGGTGCCGTGAGCCAGAGTGGGGAGGGAGAGAGGTGTGGGTTTTTGTTGGTGACTAGAAATGAAAATGAAACCCTAAGTGTGAGATATGTGTTGTATTTATAGGCCAAATGCTAGGGTTTTAGGGTTAAATATGCACACAAGTGACCAACACACACCAAAGGTGTGCTTGGTCTTGGGTTCGGCCGAATATGGTCACAAGGACCATGATGGATCAAAATTTTGGTCCATGGTTCCAATAATATCCATACCTTGAATTTTCCAAGTCAAATGAAGTCAACGGTATAAGTATGCATGTGATGTGTAAGACATGGCATGCATGCAAGTTTACTAGGCAGCAAGATGTCACTTTCCTTCACATGTGTGGTAGAAATTTCAAATTTGAGTTAGTGGAGCTTAAATGATTTAATTTCAAGTGTATGGTGACTTTGTTTTGGCTTTAGGCATCTTCAAGCATATGGGGAGGGATATGAACGAAATTTTTGAACTTAAAGTATAAGATTATCGATAACTTGAGTTTACACGAAAAGATTTCGAGTTTCCGGGGTTCCGTTTGGTCAAAAACGCGAAAAACGCAATTTAAAGGATAAAACCCTAAAATTAATATCGAAAGTGATTAAAATCACGAAACACTCAGGAAAGCTAAAATATCTCATATTAAGCCTAAATTAATTTATAACCGATGCCGGAACGCGTCCGATGACGTTTCTTAGTTTTTACGCAGTTTAGTTCCCCGGTAAACTGTCAGATTTAAACGTAACGTATAAAATTTAAAAGTAGATGACCGGAATGGGTCGGAATACTAACCGGGAATTTACGGGGTGTGACATCCTTTCCCCGTTAAAAGAGCTTTGTCCTCAAAGCTTAGGACGTAGCTTGAGATGCGGATACAGGGTTAACGAACAGATGAGGGTACTTCTTCTGCATTTGGTCTTCGCGTTCCCAGGTGTATTCGGGACCTCTTCTTGAATTCCAATGGACCTTCACGATTGGAATGCGACTTTGCTTCAAACGTTTGACTTCGCGGTCCATAATCTCAACCGGTTCTTCAATGAAATTGAGCTTTTCGTCAATGTGGATTTCGTCCAATGGAATCGCGAGCGGTTCATCGGATAAGCACTTCTTAAGGTTCGAGACGTGAAAGGTACTATGAACACGGCTTAGTTTCTCTGGTAATTCTAGTCGATATGCAACCGTTCCCACCTTGGCGAGAATTTTAAAAGGTCCAATATAACGAGGGTTCAGCTTTCCCCGTTTGCCAAAACGTATTACTCCTTTCCAGGGTGATACTTTCAACATAACCTTATCCCCAACCTGAAACTCTAATGGCTTACGTCTCTTATCAGCGTAGCACTTTTGTCGATCACGTGAAGCTTGTAGACGATGCTTGATTTGGATGATCTTCTCTTTGTTTACACGAAACAATTTTTGGTCCAGTAAGCTGAGCGTCTCCCACCTCAGCCTAACAGATAGGTGACCGGCATTTGCGACCATACAACGCCTCAAAAGGTGCAGCCTTAATACTTGTATGGTAGCTGTTATTGTAGGAGAATTCTATTAAGGGTAGATGCCTGTCCCATCCCTTACCGAAATCTATCACACATGCTCGGAGCATGTCTTCCAATGTTTGGATAGTCCTCTCACTTTGACCATCTGTTTCGGGGTGATAAGTGTGATACGCGAGGGGGCGGCGGGGGGGGGGGTCGTACTCATATACTACTTGAGAAGTTCCAAAAGCTTCTGGAAGAGATTGCCAGGTGGGTACACGAAAAACCTGCCAACGTGATCAGAGATGATCGAAACAGGCACTCCATGTCTCGACACCACTTCTTTCAGGTACTTCCTGGTCAGTTTCTCCATTGAGTCATTTTCCTTTGCTGGCAGAAAATGAGCAGATTTAGTGAGTCGATCGACTATAACCCAAATCATATCTTGCCCACTTGCCGTTTTTCTGGTAATCTTTGTAACAGAAGTCCTAGTTTATGTTTTCCCATTTCCTTTCAGGGAATTTTTTGGTCTGTACCAATTGACAAGACGGTTTTGGGTAATTCTGCTTTAACCTTTGCGTAAGTCATACACTTACTCACATATGTGGCAATTTCTGCTTTCATGTTGGGCCACCAGTATAGTTTCTTCAAATCTTGGTACATTTTGTCCGATCCAGGGTGGATCGAATACTTTGACTTATGCGACTCGTGCATAATCAAAGCTCTCAAGTCACCAAAGCGTGGTATCCAGCTTCTATTTTTCAAACACAACGTTCCATCTGCACGTGGCTCCAGATTCTTAATCATGCCATGCAAATCTTCTGTTTCGTAATTCTCTTCTTTTCTCGCCTCAACCTGAGCATTCAATATCCGCGCAGGGAGGTTCAAACTGTAACAATCCGAGTTTTTCGACGTGTACGACGATCCCGTGCCCGATGTCGTAAATATTATTTTACGAGTTTTCGTAAGCGAGCGTCGACATTTAAAATTTTTATTTATCGATAATAAATATTTTCATATTTTATTATGAAAAATTTGGAAAAAGTTTGATTACTTTTATTTTTGACTTTTCGCGAGTCGACATTTGATCGCACGTTCGTTAATCGTTTCGAGCTTCGTAAAATTTACGACGTGTCTCGTTTTTATTTTTATGATCGTAAAATATTATTTTATGAACCATGTCATCTTTGTTCCTCGACCTTGGCCATAGCTCGCGTTTAAGGCTCGCTGTTTAATAACAAGATATTGCTAGATATTTTACAAGATATTTAGAAGATTATTTTTAATTATTATTATATATATAATATATTATATATATATATATTATACGATCTATATATAATAGTCTTATATATTTCATATATTTATTTTATATATATACAAGATAGCATTGTTTATGTCAAAAATTCATTTTTGGTTTCTTCTTTGTCTTGAGGTTCTGCCGAGTGTTACAACACACACACATTCCATTTTTCTTGTTTGATCATGCTAATACATTCAAACCTCACCCAAATGATGTTTCAAATTAAGAAGGAACCAAGTTTGGGTTGTTCTTCTCCTCCCTCTTCCTCTTTGTGGTTCGGCCGGACATACCAAGGCAAACACCCTTGGTGTTTTTATTTTTCTAATACCCAAATATTGTTTAGGAGATCATAATTTGTTCCATCCATGTATTAACATGGTGGCATGATAACAAGATTTATTTGAAGATGATTTTCGAAACTAAAGGGGTTTTCGGTTTGGATAAGTGGTTCGAACCGGGTACAAGACACACGATGGGTGTGTTTGATTATTGAAAATTATTTGGATGGTTCGAGTTTTGGTTTGGTTTGGTTCGGTTGGTTGTGAGCCGCGGCATACTCAAAAGGAGCAAGGCGAGAAATTTATCGAGAGTTAATGGCTAACTAGTAAAGAGACATCAAATCCATTAAAATTTTCAATGATTCACCTCTCTCAGGAGTTAACACACCTGGAAGTGATGAGAATAGACTGAAACTTTATGATTTGATGTACATATAGTCAATGTTGCTGTCTATTTGTTGCTGAAAAGATTATACATGTAGCTGTGAAGTGTTGGCCATGATGTTTAAAAGATTTGATGCTGCAAATATCCTTAGTGATGATTTCAAGAGTTGCTGATAGAAGTCAAGAACCTGTTTATACAGGAAAATCATCATGTTGCAGTTCAAGAATAATTCCAAAGATAATGCTCACAACATCCTCAGGAAGCTCATAATGAAGATATTCAAAGAAACTTGAAGTTCACAAGTGAAGATCAAGTTAGGGGAGGATTGTTAGGAATTATTGTAAACAGACTTAAGTCTGGTAGTTATAGAGTTAAGTCTGGTAGACATAGTTAAGTCTGCCAGTACTAAGTTAAGTCTGGCAGTACTATAGTTAGTACTGGCCTTGTCTAGTTAAGTCTGTTTATGTAACAGAATAGTTATAATAGTTATCTTAGAGATATCTTAGGAAAGGATATGCATTATCCTTTTACACGTTTGTAAAGCCCATTAGGGTTTCCTTGGTGTATAAAAGGAACCCTACGGCACAATGTTTAGTATGAGATTGAAATAGTAATTCTAATAGAAATTAATAGCAAATAGCAAAGTTTTACATTGTGTTCTTCTTAGTACTTGTGTTAAGATTACGCATTAGCACATAATATTCATAATCATTGTCTCTTATATAGTTGATTTGGATTTATTCAAGTTAGCTATTGTCTTACAAAAGGCTAAACAGATCCAAGACTTTGGACCTACAACCATGATTTACGCAAGTAACAAAACGAATAACGGTATCATCGAAAATTATGAAATTTTAAATATTGCCATAAAATGTAAAAAACGCAGTTATTGCCAAAATACTACAAAGCTAGGCATCCCGGTTCGCTCCCGGAGACGCTTCTCAGATAAGAGCGGGAATACTTCCCGGTTACACGTAAATATTAAACGAAACCTCGAAAATTCAAGTTTCTAAACGGAAACGGCTAATTTATTGAACGGAAATTCTCGGGGTATCACATCCTTTCCCCGTTAATGAAGCTTTGTCCTCAAAGCTTAAGACGTAGCATGAGACGCGGATTCATGGTTAGCGAAGAGATGAGGGTAATTTTTCTGCATTTGGTCTTCGCGCTCCTAAGTATACTCGGGACCTCTTCTTGAATTCCAACGGACCTTCACGATTAGAATGCAACTTTGCTTTAAATGTTTAACTTTGCGGTCCGTAATTTCAATCGGTTCTTCAATGAAATTGAGCTTGTCGTTGACGTGGATTTCATCTAACGGAATAGCGAGCGGTTCATCGGATAAGCACTTCTTAAGGTTTGAGACATGAAAAATACCATGAACACGGCTCAGTTTCTTAGGTAACTCAAGTCGATATGCAACTATTCCAACTTAGGAGAGAATCTTAAAAGGTCTAATATAATGAGGGTTCAGCTTTCCCCGTTTACCGAAACGTATCACTCCTTTCCAGGGTGATACTTTCAACATAACCTTATTCCCAACTTGAAACTCCAATGTCTTACGTCTCTTATCAGTGTAGCTCCTTTGTCGATCACGTGAAGCTTGTAGACGATGCTTGATTTGGATGATCTTCTCTGTTGTTTCATGAACAATTTCTGGGCCAGTAAGTTGAGCGTCTCCCACCTCAGCCTAATAGATAGGTAAACGGCATTTGCGACCATACAACGCCTCAAAAGGTGCAGCTTTAATACTCGTATGATAGCTATTGTTGTAGGAGAACTCTATCAATGGTAGATGTCTGTCCTATCCCTTTCCGAAGTCCATCACATACGCTCGTAGCATGTATTCTAACGTTTGGATGGTCCTTTCACTTTGACCATCTGTTTGTGGGTGGTAAGCCGTACTCATATCCAATTGAGTACCTAGGGCTTCATTCAACAATTTCTAGAAATGAGATGTAAACTTACTATCTCGATCAAAAATAATCGAAACTGGCACTCCATGTCTCGAGACTACTTCCTTCAAGTATTGTCTCGTCAACTTCCTGATTGAGTCGGTTTCCTTCATTGGTAAGAAATGGGCGGACTTTGTGAGTCGGTCTATAATTACCCAAATTGTATCTTGACCAGACGTCGTCTTAGGTAACTTAGTAACGAAATCCATAGTAATGTTCTCCCATTTCCATACTCGGATTACAGGTTGAACTAACAAACCAGATGGTTTTTGGTATTCGGCTTTAACCTTTGCACAAGTCATGCATTTACTGACATACGTTGTAATTTCTGCTTTCATGTTGGGCCACGAGTATAACTTCTTCAAATCTTGGTACATCTTGTCCGATCCAGGGTGGATCGAATACTTTGACTTATGCGACTCGTGCATAATCAAAGCTCTCAAGTCACCAAAACATGGTATCCAACTTCTATTCTTCAAACACAATGATCTGTCTACACGTGGCTCCAGATTCTTAATCATGCCACACAAATCTTCTGTTCCATAATTCTCTTCCTTTCTTGCCTCAACCTGAGCATTCAAGATTTGCACAAGGAGGTTTAAACCAATTGTTATAACCAAGGCTTGAACTCGTAGTGGCTTAGGTCTACTCTTTCGGCTCAACGCATCAGCTACCACATTCTCCTTTCTTGGGTGATAACGTAACTCACAATCGTAGTCACTTAACAACTCTAACCATCTATGTTGTCTCATTTTCAACTCTTTTTGATCTAAAATATGTTGCAAACTCTTATGATTAGTGAACATAACGCACTTTGTGCCGTAAAGGTAATGTCTCCACATCTTGAGAGCGAACACCACAGCTCCCAATTCCAAATCATGTGTCGTGTAGTTCTTCTCATAGATTTTGAGTTGGCGGGATGCATAAGCTATGACTTTCTCCTTCTGCATCAACACTGCGCCTAATCCCTTGTGAGAAGCATCACAATATACTATGAAGTTTTCACTTCCTTCGGGCAATGCCAAAATCGGTGCACTACACAACTTTTGCTTCAATGTCTGGAAAGCAGTTTCCTCCTTTTCACCCCAATTGAACTTTACACTTTTCTGAGTCAGCTTCGTCATAGGCTTGGCAATCTTGGAGAAACCTTCATTAAATCATCGGCAGTAACTAGCAAGACCTAGAAATTGGCGAATTTATATTGGAGTCTTGGGTGATTCCCAATCCTTGATTGACTCAATCTTTGCAGGATCAACGTGAATGCCTTCACTATCAATCACGTGTCCAAGAAATTGTACCTTCGACAGCCAAAAGTTGCACTTCGAGAACTTGGCGTACAATTCTTCCTTCTTGAGCAACTCCAAAATAGGTCTAAGATGTGCATCATGTTCTTCCTCGGTCTTTGAGTAGATCAAGATATCATCAATGAACACGATCATAAATCTATCTAAGTATGGTCGGCATACACGGTTCATCAAGTCCATGAATACTGTCAGCGCGTTAGTCAACCCGAAAGGCATCACTTGGAACTCGTAGTGACCATAGTGGCTCCTAAACGTCGTCTTTGGAATATCCTCGTCACGAACTCTGAGTTGGTGATAACCAGACCTCAAGTTGATCTTCGAGTACACACTTGATCCTTATGACTGATCAAACAAGTCGTCGATTCTCGGAAGTGGGTATCGATTCTTTATAGTAAGCTTGTTAAGTTCACGGTAGTCGATACACATCTAAAAAGAGCCGTATTTCTTTTTGACAAACAAAACAGGAGCTCCCCAGGGTGAGGAACTTGTTCCTATAAATCCTTTGTCAGAAAGTTCTTGTAGTTGAGTGGACAATTCTTCCATTTCTGACGATGCTAATCTATACGGGGCTCGAGCTACAGGTGCAGCACCTGGGACTAAGTCGATCTGGAATTCAACTTGTCATATCGGTGGTAATCCAGGTAAGTCTTCAGGAAAGACTTCTCGAAAGTACCGTATAATCGGCACGTCCTCGAGTCGCTTCTCCTTCGACTTGTCTTTGTTTTCTTTCACTGTAACCTGCGCCAGAAATAGTTGACAACCTTTCTCCATATACTTGTGGGCCTTTTCACATGATATAATGCTCATCATTGATTTCTTATCCTTGTTACTTTTGTCTCTTTGAACGATCATAATTTCATTTCTGTAAGGAATACGCACTATCTTCTCGTCACAGACAATCACTGCATGATTCTTTGCTAACCAATCCATGCCGATGATAACGTCGAAACTACCCAAATCTATGGGCATCAGGTCGATATTAAATGGATGTCCTAACAATCCTAATGTACAACCTCTAAGCACAGTGTTGGTTTCTAAAGTTCTTCCGTCAGTCGCCGATAGAGTAAACTAAACGTCTAAGGTAGAGTGGAATGATATCTAGCAATGCACTAAAAGTATTTGATACGAAACTTCTATCGGCACCCGAATCAAATAACATATAAGCATGATGATCGTTGAGAAGGAACGTACCCGTGACAGTGTTGGAACCTGGGTTAGCGTCACCTCCTCCTAGGACATATGCTTTGCCTCTTGCATCAGGAACTCTTGCTTTGTTCCTACGGTTTTGGTTCTTGACTTTGGGACAATCCTTCCGGTAATGTCCTTGTGCACCACACTCAAAACACGTAATAACTCCCTGATTCGGCCCTGGAGTTCCTTGAGTAGGTACAGTCACAACAGATCTGCAATCCCTGGCCAGATGTCCAATCCTCTTACAGTTACGACACTTAGCAGTACACTGTCCTTCGTGGTGTAGCTTACACTTATTGCAGAAAGGAAGTGTTCCTTCATAACCATTCTTCTCATTGTTACCAGCCATATAGGCTCTAGCAACAATCTGACCTCCAGTATTTTTTCGTTTGTGGGGTGGTTGTTGCCTACGGTTGTTTCTATAGTTGTTGTTCAATCTCCTCTTGTTCTCTGCATTTCTTACAGCATAGCCCTTCAACTTTTGATCCATCAAGTTGTTGGCAATTCGAACAACATCTTGTAGTCTTGTGGGTTCTGCAGCAATTACATTCCCTTGGATATTATCAGGAAGACCTCCAATGAATTTCTCCACCCGATCTTCCTCCTCGGGGACCATTTTGGTACACATCATGGTAAGTTCTTGGAACCTTTGAGTGTAAGTAGCCATGTCATTGTTCTTCACCGACAAATTCCATAACTCAGTTTCCATCTTTTGGATCTCATTTCTCGGGCAGTACACTTCAGTCATCAGCTTCAACAGCTCTCTCCATGATAAAGCGTATGCAGCATCAGTTCCGATGGTTCTCTTGTGAGAATTCCACCAGGTTAATGCACTGTCGAGTAAAGTACAGGTAGCATACTTCACTTGATATCTCTTCGGACAGTTGCTGATGTGAAACACAGTTTCCATCTTTTCACTCCATCTTATCAGTAGCTAACATTTCATGAAATCTTGGTAAGTACATTCACGAGCCTATCGCCTCTCCCATTCACATTACGGTTCTCATTACCGTCACCATTGTCGCCTCTATTGTTTCCATTTCCAGTACCATTTCCATTACCATTTCCATTACTATCTCCTCCTCTATTGTCATTCCTATTCTCGAGTTTAAGATCTCGGTTAACTCGACGAGCCTTTAGAGCTACGTTCACACGTTGGTTGATCATTTCTTCAATTGCGACAGGGGTCGTACCGGAACGAGTGTTAGTCATTGTTCTACATCACAAGACACAACCCATGGTGAGATTTGAAACGAATACACGATTATTAGATAACGATAATTTAATACATGCTATGAACAAAATATAATTACAGCACGATTGCCAGAACGAATAAATAACAATATAGATAAATAAGTAAGAGAGTCAAAACAAGCTTTTCATTTAATGAATAAAAGCATAATTCGGTTACAACCAAAATCCAAAATAGGTACACGATCCACAATCATTTCTACTGCTAACATCTAGACCTAACCATCAGTCTGGTGTCCTACATGATCATGGTGCAACTAGTCTAAGGGCGAAAACCCAAATGTCTCACAACATACGACTCCAACCTCCTAAGTCTCCCCCGAGTATCATCGCGATCCCTACGAACCTGACGAAACTCCTCATGGGAAAGAGACATGTAAAGACGAAGACTGTTCGCACGATCCCTCTCGATATCCAACATAGCACGAACCTTGAAGTTATCTAACCTCAAGCTGTCAATCCTCTTGATCATACTAGCTCTCTGTCCCCTAGCTATCAACTGATCAGCCTCTAACCGTCTCTAAATAGTCTCAATCCCTACAACCCTATCAATATGAACCTCTGACATATGATGGTAAAAGTCATGCACAGCATCATTAAAGTCAATCGTCATATCCTTGAATGACCTAACAATGTCATCCCTAGTGCCAGACGAATCAGAAGAATCCTCTCCAGGTGGCTCTACAATCTCCTCCTCAACTATCGGTGCCGACATCAGGTCGATACCTACCTCAACCGTGTCTCGAATACTAGTGTCAGCCTCATACTCCTCGGTGTCATCCCTGACATCCCTAGGGTCAATCTCAACATGATATCTAACATCATCCCCATCACTAATACCCAACTTCATATCAACCTCAGTCTCTATAGGATCAATCTCGGTATCCTCCTCTATGCTAGCCTCAGACGAATATAAATCTTTGAACCTCTTACGATATGGTAAGAGATCAGCACGGGTAGGAGCTAATGATCCTATAACTGGCGTAGATGATGGTATAGAATCAACCGGGGATCTACATCTCTTGCAAGATGGTCCAGCAGAATGTGAAGATGAATGTAGTGGTCTCTCTGATGAATCTTCTGATGATGACTCTGATGTAGTCAGTGGATACAAAGTAGATAATGGAGCAGCACACCAACGATGAAATGCCTCACTACGTCGTTGTGCTCTCCTCGAAGGGTAACACAACCTAGGTGGTACATCTCAAGTCGAAGATCCAGAATGAGCCTGATCTGGTGCATCCAAACCCGAAGAATGAACTGGCAAAGAATCCAAAGATGAACTAGAAGAAGATGAGTGGTGGTCTGAAGAACGAGGTGATGCATGCCTCCATGCTAATCTGTGAGCTGGTAAAGGTCCAACTCTCTTCCTCGCATTCAACGACTTATGCGGCCCATTAAGATGGGTGCGGTAAGGTTGACCAAAAAGAATAGCCTCCCCGGGTCGGATAAGAATCGCTGACCGTCGACGAATCCAAGATGGGGGATTAACAGGAGAAATAGGAAACTCAGATGATGATGATGGACATGCTGTTACCCTGCTCCTCCAACAAGTAACGGTAGCAACATAAGGGTCCTGTGATGGTGGTCCATCAGAAGAATCAGGAGCCTCAGAAGAATCGATGCATAAGAATGGTGAAATAGCTGATAGCGTAGAAATGTGCTCTGGTAAAGACATCTCATTTGGTGAATCAGAATCGGAATCCGAATAGGGAATCAAGCCACACAATCTAGTGGGTGAAGCGACAAGAGTCGTCTCAACCATAGGAGTGGCAGATGAAATAACAGGAGCAATAGTAGAAGTCTCTGGAGCAACCACAAAAGTAGAAGGAATAACAGTAGGAATATCACCAAAAAGAATATCCCAAGAGGGCGGTGATCCCACACTCTCATATAAAGAATTAGAAGAAATAGAAATAGCTGAAGCTGCCATGATCTGCACAAGCAAAACTTTATATAAATCTCCTTTATATGAAACTATGTAAGGCATAAAGAAACGATAAAATGAATGGCAAGGTAAATATGGCAATATATAATAGCCTCAAGTATATATAGGAATCTTATATATATATATAGCAAGGATAGACAACACGTAAGCACAGATAGAGGCACATAGGATCACATACTGGTTATAGACCAGACCTAGTATAACTACCTGGTTCTCTATAACCTTGGCTCTGATTACCAATCTGTCACACCCCCAGACGGGGCCTGGACGGAATACGTGTCCGAGGGCGTGACGTCATAACAATCCGAACACAAAGCAATAAAGAACGACCACTAATCATGGACGTTTGAAAAAGTGTACTCGTTGCATAAAAGAAAATTAATTTAAGTTTTACAACCGGTCATAAGAGAGTTAAATGTAGCGGAAGCATAATAAAGTTTGACAATGACAACGAGTATATAAATAGATAAGTCTTGAAATTGGCGAAGTCACATAGCACATAGACTCCATTTAGCATCAAGAATCAAGCCAAGCTAAGCACCTGAGAAAACATGTTTAAAACGTCAACATAATGTTGGTGAATTCATAGGTTTAAGTTAATACAAGAGTGGACCACAAGATTTCAAAACGCATGCGACTACTATAACAGATACAACATCACATAAAAAGTATTTACTGTTACGCTAAGCTCATGACACCGATGCTAATAACAACAGGGCATATCATATCATGCCACATAGTATTCCTGCCCTAACTGGTGTCCCAAACCAAAGACCACCACAACGCACATCGACATGACATATATCCGTTTGTTCTTCGTTAAGTGGAACCAAAGCAGATAGGGATAATTAGTCCCAATAGATCTATTTACGCATTCGCGCTCACTTAACCAATCCAATTGGCCATAGGTGACTAACGGTTCATGATAGTTCGGGCAATAGTGGTTTGTAAGCAAACTTAGGCAACACATAAACATGTAAAACTCACGTTAAGAACTTGTGTCCAATTTTAAAAGCAAACAATGTTTCTCACCCCAAAGTATAAAGCATTTGAAAATCGGTAAAACGTGGGGCTATGAACTCACCTTAAGCAAGTGGTGAATCGATAATCAACGAGGAAGAAATAAAGCCGAAGAATCCTACACGCGACCTAAATAAACGACGCGTCTTAGGAAAACAAAAGATAACCGAAACTTGTACGATATGCTTTCAAGAGAAAAGACATCCATGTGTGTTTGTGCTTTAGTTTGTTTAATAAAGTATGACTAAATAAAATTACAAAGTTTTTAGTTAAGTCGAGGCGCTTATCCAAAAATTACTACTTTTAGAAAGTTTCTTATTTAGGAAAGTTTTTAGTTTCAAGATGTTAATATCGTCCCCTATATTTGTTAAGTTTCCATATATTCAAAATGCGCTAACTAACCATAATCGCTAAACTTCCAAATCCAATCCGCTAAGTTTTACCAAACTTACTATTTTTAGTAACTTTATCGCTTTTCCTAAAATATGTTAATGATGTCTTTAAATGATGCTAATCTATATATATGTGTTACTATATGTTTCGCTAGAGTTTAGAAAGTCCAAAAATGTCCGAATGCGTCCGAAAACCCCTTTTACTATTCACATCAGCACACTATTCATTTGGTTTTGCCGAAAAATATTTTAAGTTTTATTTGGCTATAACTTGGCCGTTTTAAGTCTGATTTTAAAGTGCGATATGTGAAAAACTATCTATTCGAAACAAGCTCTTCAAAAACTACTTTTACGCCTAATGAAGACATTCTTAGGTCACTCAAAACCTCAAAACTAATCCGGATCAGCAACATGTCTTTTCATAAATACTCCCAAAAATCTATCTAAACGCCACAATAGTGCTTATTCTAGCCTAATCCCGATCACTACCCAACCAACCAACAAAACCACACTTAATCTAACCTAATCCATTCATTTGTATTGCTGCAACACACTTTTTAACTCATCTCACCATAACTTATAAAACAATAATCGTAATACTTCCATTTTTATAAAAAAGTAACACAAACACATGGATTCTTAAACTTGAATAATATTCATAAGAATAAAAGAAATGAAACAAGATATGATCAAGAAATACTTACAAGAATGAAGGAACAAGTAGAGAATCACAAAATCTATTCCCAAAATGACTAGATCAATAAAACCCACTTATAAAATTAGAAACCCTAATTTTATAATCTTGAGAAACCCTTGAAAATCAACCAACCAATACTTGGATCTACCTTAGAAACCCTTGAAAATGAACTTAGAACACTTGGATCTTGAAAAGAATCAAAGAAAATGGGAACCCTATAAAGGGTGGTTTGGCCGTGGGTTTTAAGAGAAGAGGGAGAGCAAAAGAGAAAAAGAAAGCTAAAAATACAAGTGTGTGTGTTATGAATGAAATAATGGAAGCAACAAAATTTATATAACACAAGTTTACTTCACACACTAAAAGTGTGTGTGTGTGTGTGCCGTGGACAAGAGACAAGGAGGGGGAGGGGGACCAATTTGATCATCTAATCAAATTCAAGTTGGCACAAAACATGTGATTAAGGCTTGTTTTTATTTGATTTGAATTCAAACTTGTTCACCAAGGGTGCATGTGATGTTGGTTTGGAAGTATGCATGCATGAGAAGGGACCAAAGTGAATTTTATTCATTTTATTTGGCTAGTGCTTCCCATTTGATTTAATTTCCATGTCTTGCATGCAAAAGTTCATGTTATAAGTAAACCATGATTTACGCAAGTAACGAAGCGAATAACGGTATCACCGAAAATTATGAAATTTTAAATATTGCCATAAAATGTAAAAACGCAATTATTGCCAAAATACTACAACGTTAGGCATCCCGGTTCGCTCCCGAAGACGATTCTCAGATAAGAGCGGGAATACTTCCCGGTTACACGTAAATATTAAACGAAACCTCAAAAATTCAAGTTACTAAACGGAAACGGCTAATTTATTGAACGGAAATTCTCGGGGTGTCACAGTTCGTCCTTTCCTTTTACTATAATGTTACACACTTAAAACCCTAAAAACGGATTTGTATATATAAGAAAATCGCTGTGACGGCGTCGTGTTTTAATTGTGACGCCGTCATGAATAGAATATTATAGATAATGGGTTGGGTCGTACATTCTGACGCTATCTGAAGATCTTGTGACATCGTCTTGAGATGGTTTGTGACGGCATCACGTGTAATCTGTGACGCCGTCTCCAGCTTCTGAGTAGAAATTCTTGAGAGATGTTGGTGTAGGTTCGTAGTCTTGTCCATTTCTTTTCCAAATGAGCCTAAGTCACGTGTATGTCCTCCAAATGCCTTCCAAATGCTGAATACCTGAAAAGGAATGATTAAGTACCTATTTTGGGCATAAATGCATGATTTAGGGGGTTAAACGACCCCGAAAAAGTGTATAAATAAACACCTCATCAGTGGACTTCACCCATTTCGAGTCTTTCATGTTTTAAATACTACGTTTTATTCTTGGATCATTATTCGCATTATGTTTGGATTTATCCGTTGATTAATAAATCGAATCTCCTGTCTAAAGTTTTGTTGTTTTGTAACTTTATTAATACTCAATTTAAGTGTGAAATCAATTCGTTTCAGTGTGATCATGGTGGTGAATTTGACAACCACGTCTTACATATCTTATTTGCCTCTAAAGGCATTCAAAATCGATTTTTTTGTCCAAAAACCTCACAACAAAATGGTAAGTCCGAACGAATGATACGCACTATCAACAACCTCATTCGGACCTTACTTTTTCAAGCTCACCTTCCTCCACATTTTTTGGTCGAAGCACTCAATATGGCCATCCATTTAATAAACATTTTACCTTCGGGTGCTATTAACAATGAAATCCCTCATACCCGTTTGCTTGGAATAAACCTAGACTATAGCCTTTTGCGTACCTTTGGGTGTTTATGTTACCCACATCTAAATACCAATCATAAATTTGACTCACGTGCTACACCATCAATATTTTTAGGACACACATCTAACCATCGTCAGTATCGTTGTCTTCACTTGAATACAAATAAATTATTATTTCAAGACACATTACCTTTGAAGAGACGATATTTTCTTTTGGCTCTATGACACCCACCTCGCCTCGCTCTTATATTTTTTTAGATGAGCCATCTAATGTGATCTATCATATATTATGCTCGTCACCTACTAGCCTTACCCCTCCCATTATCAATAATAATACGCCATCAACTTTGTCTACTAATTCACCACAACCACATGCTGGCCGAACAACACCCTCACCTGGTACGCTTGTTCACCAGAACCAACAACGTGACACTAGCCCATCACAGCCCATGGTGTTAATACAAATAATGTCTAAAAACGTTATTTATATTTTTCGACCTCTCAATGTTTTGATAATAACAAAACGTGAAAACGTTTACGATAAAATTAAACGTTTATAAATTACTAATCATAAAATTCTATTTCTAAGATTAATCACATAATGTATGGATAAACAAATCATTAAACATGATTAGCGATCAAGAAAATATTTTCCTTAAACCTTACATTTCTACAAATGTGTTTTTATAAAAATATAAAAACAAAATATTTATTCATTAAAAGAAATGTTTTTTAATATACTACGGTTACACTCTATAATCTAAAGTAACCATATACCTATGTTCTAAGAAAAGGCGACCAAAAACACGCTATACACATCCGTATCGATGTAATAGACACATATGATTGCTCAAATCCTTAACTCGAATATAAGTAAAGGAGTAATATCTAAAGGAGAGGAAAATCACATTTTTTAGGGTGGAATTTGAGGGTTTTTGTGCTATAGTATTTAAAATCACTATCTATGAGACACTATTTAGTATACTCGCTTTTTTTTATTTTTTTTTATTTTCTTTTTTTTTCCCTCGGTATTTGTCATTACATTTTTTTTAAATTTGGGTCAAATTAACCTCTTATGCTTTGTTTTGATATATTATCCATCATTTTAAGGGACTACGCATAAAAAAAATGCAAATGAAAGCATAGTTTCTATGGCTTATTTTCCCCTACATTAAGTTGAACATTGCTCCACAAAGTTCTATAAAGGTACCATAAAAACGAATTAAGGAAAAGAAAAAAGGAAAAGAAACTAGTACTCCTTGTTTGCTTATAATGGAGAGAAACATGCGATTATAAATGGTTTTAATATCGTCATCCAAGAATTGTCAATGAAAAACTTCCTAAGAACTTCCAAGCTTTCTTCTCATCAAATATAACCTGTAATTAAAGACAAAGACAACTATACCAAGCATAAAATATGCGATACACAAATATACAATATGAATTTAGGGTTTGGCTCGATAAAATAGTAAAGATATGATGAGAGAATTGTCAAACTCATTGGTTTTGCAGGTTTATAACAGAAGAGTACATATTTTAAATGTTATGCAAGTTTTATTTTCAAAAATAATTAAAAACTTTAAGTTTTCTAGACCTGGGCGTTTGACGCCGTCAGGAAAATCCTGACCCCGTCACAGGTGTCGTGGTGACGGCGTCGCGTGTAAATCGTGACGCCGTCTCCACGTTCTGTGAAAACGAAATTTTTGTTTTTGATGAAAAATTTCATGCACTTGATTCCATAAGTTAATTCCTGTACAAATAGCTGCATAAAACCTGAGATTTGACAATTTACTCATATGACTCAAAACTGACGCGAATTAATCTAAACAAATTATTTAACATGCTTGAACTTGGTTTAAAAACCGGATAGATTCCCCTACACTTATTATTTGCAAAATACCTTTGATTGAAATTAAGACGAGGTTAAAAACAATACAAAGCATGATTACAAGATAGAGTTCGAACATGATAGAATAAAATGAAAAGAATAAAACACTTGACACTCCTAATGTGCGGGAAAAGTAAATATTGGGTTGCCTCCCAAGAAGCGCTTTTCTTTATTTACGAGTCTTGTAGCTAGACTCGAAGTCACACGTTCTTACGTGTCGTAGAAGTGGTCCAAGTCGATGATTTCCCTTGGACTTTCTCTTTCGGAGAGCTTCCTAGTGGTGGGGATTGACTGTAGGGTTTTGGTAAACTCCTCTCCGTCTGGGTCGATTAGTCTAATCTTGGCGTGCCATGCTCCATCTCCATTTTTGGGTGGTTTGTCCCAGTTAATTGGTTTTTTAATTAGGTCCTCTGATTCCCACATATTACTTTTAAGGTTAATGGGTATGACTCCTAAGAATTCTGTAACCTTTGCCCTTTTTGTGTTCGGAATATTTCATTAATAGTCCTTTGACTATTTGACTTTTATCAGTTTATTCAGATTTTGTACCGTGTTGACGGTGGTGATTTTTATGAGATATGTGATGATTTGAGGTTTATTGTGATTAATAATCCCTTTTGGAAGGTATTATTTTGTTATTTGTATTCCGGGTGGTTTGACCCGTGAATTTTGAGAAATGCCAAAAAACGAGTCTGACACGTCCGTTAATATCCAACTGAGTTTTGAAGGGTGTAAAGTGAAAAAAATATCTCATGTGAATACTCTATGTAATGGTATGTATTTTAAAGTGATAGAAAATCTAATTAACTTTGTGATAAAATGTTACGGTCTTGGTTTTAGAGTATTTAAGTGATCACGATACCGAAAGAAAGGCCGGACTCCCTTGGATACCATCGCCGGTCATAGCAAGCAAGAGAGACAAGGAGGCTTAATTTTAGCTCCTTTGTCTAAAGTTGTACACATAAGATGCCATTTTTCCTATAATCCTTATCATTTTTCATTTCAAAAAAAACACACACACCTTGGTGTGTGCTTGGGTTCGTCCGCACCTACAACAACACAAACACCAAAATTTTGAAGTTTGATCAAGAAAACATGAAGACATAAATATTTGGGGTTGATTCTACTGTTTGGTTATTCATTTAAACAATGATTTTGGGTTGTCCGGTTCATGTCAAAATTACAAATTTGAAGATTTTCTTGTAATGTAAGTTTTCTAACTTTAATTTTGTTTGTCCTTTGGGTTTATTTTGAGGTGTATGTTGTACCAGTGATCGTTGTGAAATATGATTTTTTGGAAGTGAAACGAAGATAAAGGGGTGTTTGTTCGTGTAAAATAGAAAGGAAGGGGGGGGGGTTGTATTAGTTTTGATGTTGTGGTTGTGATGGTTGAAATAATAATTATATGTTGCTTAGATAGCTTTATTTTTGATAGTAGCTTGTATGGCTTATTCGGGCTTATTTTTAAGCTATTTTTTGGCTTATTTTGGGCTTATATGCCACGAATGGATTCCCAAAATCACTAAGAACGTGATTTTGATTATTTTTGTGTTATGGGTATATTGTGGACTATTTTTTAGGCTTATGGTAGTAACCAAATGCGATACGTAGCTTATTAGCTTATTTTAAAGCTTAATATACGTATTTTGGAGTTTATGGACTCACGGCCCAATAAGTCTATTTGAGCCGTGGCTTAATGAGAGGGCTTATTGTGGTCCGGATTATTTTTACATATAAGTAGGGGCAGCATATAACTTATATCTGTAAAATGGACCTTGTTTTGGACTTAAATCGTGATTTTGGATTATAAATGCCTAATGGACCTTTGGGCCTTAAGGTCCCAATAAAGCGATATGTAGTAGTTATAAGATTTTGAGGATTTTGATTGAAAAGTGGAGAATTTATTTACGAAGTTGTTATTGGAACGATATTTTGGGAAAAGTGGTTGGTAAGCATTAACGATTGAGATTTTGGAATTAGGCGATAGTATCTAATGATGTGAAAAATGTTGAAAATAAGTTTGAAACCGTGAAAAACGTGTATAAAAAAGTACGAGTCATGTTCGAAAATTTAAATAAAAAATGTCTATACTTAGAATATTTCTTAAAAACATGATTTTTTGATTTGAATTAATTTTATAATTTTAATATATTTTATTTTATTTAATAAATTCACTTCTCGAACTTCTCTAAAGTGTTTAATTATGAGTAAACGTTTCATTTACAACCGTTATAATGGAGTATTTTGCAAGTGACTAAAGGTGAGACCGATATGGACTTGTTGAGATATATTTATAAATTATAATTATAAATTATTTATTATATTACTTATCTATTGTCGCTAAATGTATAAGTATGTATTATCGAGGAATGAGATTGATATGATTGTGAAGTTAAGTCATCAACCATTACACCACTAAATTGTTTTGGGTAATTGTACAACGCGTATAAACTCTATGCATCAAACGTGAAGATTGTTTTGGAATTATATAATTTAAATTGAGACATTAACTGGACTAGGTCGTGTGCGGGCGTCGTTTCATTTCCTTGTGTGATTAAGAGTTGGTTGCTAAAGACTTGCTTGAGGTGAGTTCTCGTAGCCCCACTTTTTACTAGTTTTTCCGTTAGGGGAAAATGATACTCAAATGTGTTTTGAAATGTTTTGAATTGATCTGTGTGAAATGTGGTTTTGTTTTTGGGACAAGATATGTGCTTATGACTGCTATGTGAATATTATGTGTTGTATGATTGTTTGGAGCGGATGGGTATGCCTACCCAGTATTTGTATGATTGTTTGGATCGGAGGGGTACGCCTACCCAGTATTTGTGTGATTATTGGAGCGAATAGGCACGCCTACCCAGGTTTGTGTGTGGTCCTGCCCTAATTTTAGTGCTCCAGCTGGTAGGCCCTTTAGGTGCGTAAGTGACATATGGTTATTGATTAGCGGTGATGCTAAGGTTGTTTGCATATATTCACTGTCATATAGCACTATTGTCCACTGTTGAAATATTGGCATAACTTTTGGGTTTAAGGTCAAACCTACGAGCTCACCAACATTATTGTTGACGTTTTCGAGTGTCATTTTCAGGTGAAGTGAAAGAAAAGTAGTTTGGTGATTGATAGCAGACTTAGAAGTATCCCGGGTGGAATATCGTTTGAAGTCTTGCTTGTTTGTTGTTTTGATTCTAGTTTTTGGATGTTTTGGATTAAGTTTGGATTAATGTCCCCTGTGAGGGCATTGGAATAATTGTAAGAGATAGTAGATTTTTAGTTGCGATTTGGGACATCACTCGAGTTTGTTCGAGGTTGATGATCTTCATAGCACTTGGAGTTTATGCAATGTAGTTTTCTCTATTTTGTATCTTGTGTTATGATTGATCATTATGTTGCATTCCCGAGTTTCCGCCATTGTCGGGGTGTGACAGTTTACGACTTTTGGTGAAAGTTAGAAGGTTCCTACCCTATATCATTCTTCATCCTAACCATTGGTTAAATTCGAATGAGGATGTGATCGAACACACATGTCTATTCCGTCGTTACGGCAATGTATGTGTGCTTCAACTGCCTTGTTGGAGTGGTACTTCTGGTGAAAGATTGTAGAATGATCAACCATAAGCCTTTCCATACAAAAACCCATATTTACCTTTCTAAACTTGTTACTCCTTAGTTTAGTGGTGGAGATATGTATCCTTACCAAGCTTATGATAGAATACTCGTCATGACTGAGCAATTGAGCGAATTAGTTACATGTTACCACATAGATTAGTTGAGTGATTTGAGTGTTTTCATCTTCCTATTTCGTGAGGTGTTTGGTTGTGTACTTGTAATAGATCAAATAAGTGCTTTAACGGAAAATATCCTTAGGGATACATTTTTATAAACTTCTAAAGGCTACTAGAGGACAAGTGGGATTCAAGTGAGGGGATATTTTATGACATCAAATAACGTCTATTTTATAGCATCATATATCCCATGTAATTAACCCATTTTGTATAACTATTGCAAAGAATTGTTACTTAATCGTTTATATTTGATAATTGCAGTAATTATGGAGTACTTGGTGAAGTTATTCTAAAAGGCACGCATTTTTGAGCATAAATGAAGAGTTCAAGAAAATCTACTAATCTGACAGAAAATACGCCGTATTATTCTAGACATATACGACGTATCCAAGACTTTGACAAATCAAAAGACCATTGCCTGACTTTGAAGAATACGTCGTATCCACATCAACGATACGCCGTATATAATACTTTGGTCAATGAAGAAGAACCAACTGATTTTACCTCAATACGTCGTATCCAGCAAGAAGATACGACGTATTCATGCCTACACTTCACAGATAACCACGAAGGATTGAAAAGCAATACGCCGTATCCAGAAGACATCAATACGCCGTATTCACAATAAAGTAATAAAATATTCTGGAAGATATCAAACGTGGTCCTTGCTCCAAGAAATCCCCAATACGCCGTATCCCACATCGCTCGATACGACGTATAGATCAATTTCCAGACCCTATAAATAGACGACCATAAAATCTGTTTTAGGTATGCAAGTGAATCCCTAAACCACCAAGTCGACCAAGAGACGATCAGAAGAGCATAGAAGGTCAGAAAAGAGCCTCAAGATCATAGGAAAACTCTTGTAATCTTCGCGCAACCGATTAAAAGCTTTTCTTATTAAATCATGAAATATAAAAAAATGGGAATGGTAGATAACACTCATTTGTAACTAAGAAGAAAAGTTCAAATCTTATCATATGTTCAAATATATGTCGATGACCAATATATTCGGTTCACTTGTCAAAACATGGTGATGAATTTGCGCCAAAATCATGCATGGACCAGTTTCGAGATGAGCATGATGGTGAACTTAACTTGGTCTTTGATTAACAAATAAACAAATGGAAAGTCAGGGCGATGTGATCGAGCGATATTCTTTAATCAATCTAAGTATATTAAAGAAATGCTTAATAAAATGATCTAAAGATTCTAAAAACCAATGAAAACTCCCATGTACCCTCTCCGATACTAAACTCACGAAAGATGAAGAGTGGGAGTCGGGTAATAGTACAAGTATCGAGGCATGATAGTGTAGTCTATTATACTTAACGGCAGTAGCCTGATACATGTTTAGTTCTGCCTTTGTGACTCCTAAACGCTTTCAGAGGGCCCCAAAACCTCTCACCTTGAAGCGGTTAAGCGTATCTTCCGATACATTAAAGGCACTACGCACTTAGGATTATGGTATCCTAAGGGGACCGGCATAGAAACCATAGTATATGCTGACTCTAAACATGTGGGAGATTATGTGGACCGAAAGAGCACTAGCGGTATTTGTAAATTCGTGAGATGTTGTTTGACATCTTGGTTCTCGAAGAAACAAACCGCTCTTTGCTATATGCCACTTACCGAAGCCGAATACGTAAGCGTCAGAAAGGTATGTCAACAAGCACTATGGATGAAACAAGCTCTCAATCGACTACGAACGTTGAACGACATTTTCCATCATGGTGCGACAAACAAATGCCGATTGACCATAGCAAAAACCCTGTGCAAAACATTCTCGTGCGAACACAAGTCTAAACATACGTCACGCAGCCTTTCTCGTCATAATGGTCCAGAAATGACATATCTTAATCGAAAAAGTGTCGTCCGCCGACAACATCGCCGATATTCTTACTAAACCCCTTAAACGTGAATTGTTTAACTATCTACGTCTTGGTTTAGGAATGATGGAACACATTTCATAATCAAATTTAATGCCGTTTCTTATTTCTTCTGTCTCAATTCTAGTCCAGTGTTCCATTCCGGGATGTACACTTAAATGCTTCATCCGAATACTTTAACAAGTTTGAATATCGCGAAATGCAAATTAAAACGTCACTCCTCTTCGCAAAATTTTCGTCAAAATTAAGTTCAAAATCATTGCCTGAGGGCGGCCCCCATATAGGCGGCCCCCCAATATATTTGGGACCGCCAGGTAAATACGGGACCGCCATACAAGACACAAAATGAGACACTTAAACCAAAATTTTCAAAACTGAAAAACAAACACCCCCTACACCTTGCTGCCATTGACCGAACTCGAACCAAAACCCCCACCAAAAACTCAAAATCACCATAAAAACTTCAATTGAAATCAAATCAACACTAATAATCATGTCCTATATCACAAAGTTCATCAATTGTAAGTTATTTCATCTATTTTCCTTATCATTTGAGTCTAAGGGTTCATGTGAACACCAAAAAACAAAATGGGGATTTTTTATTTTTCTTTCAATTTTGTGCAATTAAGAGTACTAGGATACAATGTATAACTAATATGCTTCCCGTAGATATAGGATTTGCATACATTAGTGAACTTGTTGAAAAATTGATTTCGAACCAAAACCCTAATTTTATTTTCAAATCACTCACGTTAGGAACATCATATATTTGTTGTTATGCATTGTCAATACAACCTAAAAACGTTTTCAAATACATGCATAATGACCTCATGAACAAATTTCGAGATACATAATTCATATGTATTTTTCGACTTGTTTGGTTGAGCAAAATCAAACTAAGGAGCGTTTGGATTAACTCTTAGGATGTTATACTTAGGTCGAGTTCTAAATCGTTAACTCGTAGCCACATAGGTGTATGCATATATGCGGCACACCTCTAAGGCAAATGAACTCAAGCCACAAGCATATACTACAATAGTAAAACTACAATTAAAAGATGTGATTCATGTCAGTTATCTTACTCTAGGTGACAATGCCTCGCAAATCTTTTAAAGATTACAAAAACACAAGACACTACATTCCTTAAATTTCACATGAATTTTGTTCTCCAATAAAAGAAAAACTAAGAAACCTTGAAGAACGTTACATTCACGAGGGTCGGGTGGTTTTTGATAACTTTACGGATCTTAGATATGTTCGGTCTTTGTTTCATTTTGTCGAGTTTGAGTGTCTTCTTGAAATCAATGAACAAGTTTGTCCTTGTTTTATTCTTGAGTTTTACAGTCAGTATCGTTTGAGTTATTCCGACGAAGGTCAAATGTTTGTTGAATTTGTCATTCAAAACCAATACTTCTCTCTTTGTCTTGAAGACTTTGAGATCAAATCCTCACTAAATTCCTTGGGATAGCAGAGGTGTGGACGTTTGTACAATTCTAGTGAACGTGTGAATAAGAGATCCACTAGAATTAGTGTTGGTATGATATGGTATTTAGTTTTTTTATTTCCCCCTTCGAAAGGCCCATATCAAACCAACCTTCCTTCTCCCGATGATATCATCTCGTATGTTCGAGAAGATAGAGAAGGTCAAGTCCTCGCATTCGTCATCAAGAAGAAATTGAGGTTCAAAATTATCAAATTCTTACTCGTGAAATTGTGTCAACTTTGAAACATTTGGAAGAAATAATTCAGGAAAATGTTTTCTGTTTGGGGGGTAATCGGGATCACGATCCCTCGTATGTCTTTTATATGCTTATATTAGCATTGCAAACACTAAAGAATTCAATCAAGCTCTTTTATTGCAAAACACATGAGGGTTAACCAAACAAGCTAGTTGAAGTTTTCAACCTTATGTGTATGGCTTTCAAAACCGCTAGTTTGGATTCCATCAATATGGAGTAAGTGGAAAAAGAATATATTCCCCAATTGACAAGTTTAGAAACGAAATCCATATATGTCATGTCGTACGAACACGTTAGTCATGACTCATGGAAGAATCAAACAAAAAATAGAAACTCAGTTTATTGATGAGAAATTTTGGGGGTATGAAAGGAGAAGTTCTTGGCTCAACTAGAGCAAAAACCAAGAAGGGATCATGGCATGAGAAAAGGTCATCGATCCACTTCTTCATCTTCCGCCTTCGATCAACCATCCTCATCTCATCTCAACGATGACGATGACGATGGGAATGACGAAGGGACCTCGCGTGCAAGCACTCCTTCCCCTATTCGTTATGTCAATTCCCTAACCAATCAAGTTCCTCAAGTCTTTCAAAATCCACCTAACATTGAACCTCACCTTGAACCATTTTACACCCGCTAAACCAAAATCATCAACCGTCAAGTGCAATTAAGAGATGAGCATCATGGTGGAGTAAGGTCAATCGGAAAAAGTCTTAGAAAGTTATGTAGAAACATGAGGAAGTGAGCAATAAGGGAAATTTCTTTATGACATTATTATCTATATTATTTACTAACCTATTATGATTAGGTATTTGAACTTATGCTACTTATTAGTAATTTAGTACGTAGTATGGGCAACTTAGCTTGCCATAGATGATCTTTCAATTTTATCATCCTAAAACTAATGCTTGCATGGGGGGCGGGGGGGGGGGGGGGGGGGGGGGGGGGGGGGGGGGGTACCTTGATAACATTTGTAGTTATAATCTAAAAATATAATGCAATGCATTTATAACTTGTCAACTTGCCCAAATATATGTGAATTCTTGATTGATCTTAGGATGCTTAGTCCTATATGCTTGATTATTATGTTTTAGATGATTCAAGATGAAATGTAATTGACTGCAAAAATAAGAGAAATTTTTTATAGGTTTTTCAAGAAAAACTAGAAAAATTCTTTGTCACTCCGAGAAAAATGGCCCCCTTAAATACTGGGCGGCCCCCCAATATATTTAGTATTAAACGAAACCTTGAAAATTCAAGTTACTAAACGGAAACGGCTAATTTATTGAACGGAAATTCTCGGGGTGTCACATTTCGTCCTTTCCTTTTACTCTAATGTTACACACTTAAAACCCTAAAAACGGATTTGTATATATAGGAAAATCGCTGTGACGGCGTCGTGTTTTAATTGTGACGCCGTCATGAATAGAATATTATAGATAATGGGTTGGGTCGTACATTCTGACGCTATCTGAAGATCTTGTGACATCGTCTTGAGATGGTTTGTGACGGCATCACGTGTAATCTGTGACGCCGTCTCCAGCTTCTGAGTAGAAATTCTTGAGAGATGTTGGTGTAGGTTCGTAGTCTTGTCCGTTTCTTTTCCAAATGAGCCTAAGTCACGTGTATGTCCTCCAAATGCCTTCCAAATGCTGAATACCTGAAAAGGAATGATTAAGTACCTATTTGGGTATAAATGCACGATTTAGGGGGTTAAACGACCCCGAAAAAGTGTATAAAATGACACCTCATCAGTGGACTTCACCCATTTCGAGTCTTTCATGTTTTAAATACTATGTTTTATTCTTGGATCATTATTCGCATTATGTTTGGGTTTATCCGTTGATTAATAAATCGAATCTCCTGTCTAAAGTTTTGTTGTTTTGTAACTTTATTAATACTCAATTTAAGTGTGAAATCAATTCGTTTCAGTGTGATCATGGTGGTGAATTTGACAACCACGTCTTACATATCTTATTTGCCTCTAAAGGCATTCAAAATCGATTTTTTTGTCCAAAAACCTCACAACAAAATGGTAAGTCCGAACGAATGATACGCACTATCAACAACCTCATTCGGACCTTACTTTTTCAAGCTCACCTTCCTCCACATTTTTTGGTCGAAGCACTCAATATGGCCATCCATTTAATAAACATTTTACCTTCGGGTGCTATTAACAATGAAATCCCTCATACCCGTTTGCTTGGAATAAACCTAGACTATAGCCTTTTGCATACCTTTGGGTGTTTATGTTACCCACATCTAAATACCAATTATAAATTTGACTCACGTGCTACACCATCAATATTTTTAAGACACACATCTAACCATCGTCAGTATCGTTGTCTTCACTTGAATACAAATAAATTATTATTTCAAGACACGTTACCTTTGAAGAGACGATATTTTCTTTTGCCTCTATGACACCCACCTCGCCTCGCTCTTATATTTTTTTAGATGAGCCATCTAATGTGATCTATCATATATTATGCTCGTCACCTACTAGCCTTACCCCTCCCATTATCAATAATAATACGCCATCAACTTTGTCTACTAATTCACCACAACCACATGCTGGCCGAACAACACCCTCACCTGGTTCGCTTGTTCACCAGAACCAACAACGTGACACTAGCTCATCACAGCCCATGGTGTTAATACAAATAATGTCTAAAAACGTTATTTATATTTTTCGACCTCTTAATGTTTTGATAATAACAAAATGTAAAAACGTTTACGATAAAATTAAACGTTTATAAATTACTAATCATAAAATTCTATTTCTAAGATTAATCACATAATGTATGGATAAACAAATCATTAAACATGATTAGCGATCAAGAAAATATTTTCCTTAAACCTTACATTTCTACAAATGTGTTTTTATAAAAATATAAAAACAAAATATTTATTCATTAAAAGAAATATTTTAATTAAAAGAAATATTTTATTAAAAACATAAAAATTTGAAATTCAAATTCCCCCCCCCCCCCAAAAAAAAATAAGGTTCTATAACAGATACAACCTTCACCACAAAAGGACAAAAAAGGGAGCGGAGTCTAGTGGCTGCCCCCTTTTAGGCCTGACGTCCCCCTTATATATGAAGGACCGCCGGGACCGCCACGAGCAACGGTCATTTTTTGTCCCCTATAAATACTAGGCCACCCAATCTGAAAAACAGAACCTCTTGCCATGAATTCTCTCAGATCCATTTTTCTCTCTTCTTCCTTTCTTTCTAAAACACATATCTTGATCACTAACATACCTTGATCTTGTTTCAAGTGATTAATTCTTTCTTCCTCCCTTCTTCTTCTTCTTCTTCT